>JAVSBS010009869.1:36523-88008 GCA_033124195.1 Coracias cyanogaster | reverse complement strand
GGAGGTGTCCCTGCCATGGCAGGGGGGTTGGAACTAGATGATCTTTGAGGTCTCTTCCAACCCAAACCATTCTATGATTCTGTGACTATAGATTATTTTTTTCATTAAAAATATTTGCCTCAAAGCTTGGCTTGAAAAAACTGATTCAGATTGACTGGAATATTGACAATATGACATTCTCAAAAATAGGTTGAATGAGCACTTAGGATAAATGTCAATAGGGCAAATTAAGGGAACTTGCCATACTTTCTATCTTCGGTAATGATCTCAAACAAAAAGTACACAGCATAAAAATGAAATCTAGAGGAGAAACTCTCTTAAGAATCTGAGGGAGGATGTGGGAACAAGGAGGAAGAACATAGCTGAAAATCAAGAATTTAGAAATGTCAAAAAGTAATAACCCAGACGCAGTTTGGTGCTGCCTTGACTTGAGCAGTGCCCATTTCACCAGCAGTCTCCTAGAAATGGTAGGGTAGGTCACTGCCACATGATGAAGGCACTGTCTCATAGTGGGAAAATGAAAGGTAATGATATTTGAGGCTGTGTATAAGAAACACATACCCTTGCTGGAAAAAGAAATTTGCAGAAATACATTATATGCATTACAAATTTCTAAGGCTGCCTCCTCATAAACAGTGTCTCATCAGCTTACATGGAAACATGATGCCCGAGAGTGCAGGGGCGACAACTATACACCTCTCCCAAGCTGGAAGAAATGCAGGGAGCAAAACCAAGTGACTGTGATTAATTTAAAATATAGACATAGAGATTAAAGGATGCAATAAATGTATATTATCGAGTGGCCTGACAGCACATGTGATAACTATCTACTCATCTACAAGAGCTTGAAGAGTGTAAACACCACAGGAGGAGAGTAATTGCTAGGGATGGTACAGAGAGAAGCTAAATAATTACGAATATTTGGGTGAAATTTTAAAAAATCAGGTTGAACAGCAGGGGAAAAAATCTTAAGTGTTCATCTGATTGTGCATCCTATAGTATCTGAACTGTTTTAATATGTAAAAATAGACATAATTGATCTAATTATACTTTTGCCTCTCTAATTCCTATCATGCCATAAATTACTCATCAAAGCTGCTAAGAGTAGCCTATTTCCAAATCTTTCATCCTGTGGTCCAGACCTTTGGCTGCTGGAGGTCTGTTTAGCTTTGGTGATTTTCATCGTGTTATACCAATACCCAACTGTTTGAGGCTTGGCCTTTCAAATACCTTTTGAACATAATTCTGGTATGCAGAAGAGCACACAAGTCTCCAAAGCATCATTTAAACAGAATTTTGCAGACTGACTCACGCTGCTGCTTTATAAACTTCTAGGAGTGTCACCAAAGCTTGCTGGATTACCCAATTTGTCTTTATTTGTTCCTAATTTATAGGGTATTTATAGATTTTTTTTTTTTTTTTTTCCTAGTTTCCAGCTTTCTATTACCTCTACTTAGCCACATTTACTTTTGCATCTTACAGATATTTTTTCATGGCTGAGTTAATGCACGCGGGTGATGGCAGGGCATTCCGATGCTTTCCTTGAGCTATGTTGAGCTGTATAACCAAGTGTGGCAGCTCCTTGTTCCGCTGCTCAGGAAGCCCACGTTAGGGGCTTAGGAGTAGTTTGGAGTTGAGAGCCTTGCTGTGAGATTTCTCCTTTAGTTCTCTCTAGTGCGAACTGGGATTGATTTCTTTTAGAATCTTTCCATTTCCTTAGTTTTCACTCTGTAGCTTGCCTTCAACCCTGGAATTTGCTGTGAGTTACAGGAACGGGTACACACAAGTGCAAATTATCTGTTGCGTATATATTGTGGTGATGCATCCAATTACCTGCTGCTGGTAGAGGAGGAAACGCTGAGGATACGATCCTTCATACACGTGTAGTCAGAGGTGAGAAGCATTCCAGAGCGGCTGGGTGAAACCACTTGTCTGGGGTTGTTGAGAGTTAAACATAGACGCTTGCTTTGTTTTCCCCAATTCCTGGAGCTGGGGGGATTTTTCAGCGGGGAAGGATGCACCAACCACATGGTAGCACAAGAAGTTAGGGGAGCAGCAACAAAACAGCAAGTGCGTTACAAGGCAGAAGCTGAATTTTTTTTTTTTTTTTTGCTGCAGAGGCCATCAGAGGTAGTTGAGGGAGGGATTTCTTTTGTCAGTTCCTGGCAGAGGACAATTTGTCATTTTCTTGTGGAGACCACATTATTAAGTTTGTTAAGAAATGCTGCGTGGGATCCAGCGGTTACAAAAAGATGAGCTGTGCCATACGAAGAGCCAGCTGTGTTAGATGAAACAATTTTTCCTCCAAGTAACATGGTGATGGGGCCAAGATGTCATCATCCTTTCCTAAAAGCGTGGACTTTTAGGGTATATTATACCAATTCTGGCTATGTGCAATTGTTCATGTTTATGAGGGCTTTCTGAGGTTGCTTACAGGATGAAGCAGCCAGTGTCGTTTGGGTGGATCAAGCTACTGAGGTGGGATATTCCTGGTGCATTTCCACCAATTTACTGTTTGTTCTTGGGCAAACTGTGCTGGTGGAGTTCCTTGGCTGGCTTTCTCTGAAAGCATGTGTCCTGGGTGGGCTGTGGGGTGGCAGTGCTGTGCCCACCCCACTCACTGGGCAAAGGCACGACTGCATGATCAGAACAGCACAAGGGGTCCTTCCTTCGCTTACTGGTGAGTCCATCCCACTGGAAATAGTAATTTGTAAGTCACAGGGCTGTGGTGAATCACAAATTAGGTTCTTAAGCACTCTTCAGTCCAAGGTGTTTTGTACAGGCAATATATTTATTACCCCAAAAGTCTGTTTCTTACTACTTTTTTTTTTTTGTCTTTCTCGGGTGGGCAAATGGCAGGGAGCACTGGAGTCACTGGAATGGACCTGAGGAAGTTTAGTTAGTATTCCAGAAGGCAGTCTTGCTTCTCAGACAGCAGAGTTGCGGTGACTGGGAGGAATAATAAAGCGTTCAAACTGAAATCAATCCAGCTGTTATTTAGCCAATACCTGTAGCAGATTTGGCATATTAAAGACCTCTCGGTGCCAGCTGATGAAGTCACTTCCAGCCACTTTTCTTCCAGCACACCGATAACTGCTCCTCCTTCATGTGTTTGGCGTGATGGTTGCTGTGGAACTACTAAAACCAATAAAACTTGTTCCCACAAGGTGTTTAAGTTTACAAACTGAGAAGTGGAAAAATGGATGGCAGGGATCTAAGATGCGCAGAAGTCTTAATTTTTGGTTTTGCACAGGTAGAAAATATTTGTCAGCCATAAGAAGAGGCATAGGGCTGGAGCTGGGCTCTAGTTTGTGAGGTTTGGCCTTGAACTCCTATGGTTTATTTTTACGATCAATGCACAGGCTGTGCAAGCACAAGCAGAGGGAAGGGAGGGGAAGTCTGATCACCAATAACACACAGACACATGGAAGGAATGTGATCTGATTGAAAATTGTGGTTTTCTCTGAAAGCGTTATATCTACTGTATGTTACCACAATTAACGCTTAGTGTTACTGGAATGGAGAGGACTCACCAATTGAAAATTCTATGGCTTTTTCTTTTTCCCACTTAAACTCTTTCTCTGTGAAGTCAGGTAGTGGGTAGTCACGTCCGTGTCAACACGACGGTTGCCGCATTGGAAGCGTGCGTGTGCATGCACAGACACGCACGCATGGAAAAGCCTCCTGAGATAACTGGCTGTAGCACATCTCTGGATCTGCAGCAGTGCTTCAGATGGCAGCCGGCCACGCTGAAGCAGCAACCCCGGTCACCGTAGGGAGACTCTTCAAAGTGCACAAAGTTAAGTGCGTGCATTAATGTGTGGCTGTGGCTCAGTCATTTTTCTTCCTGATTAAAGCTTCTGTATGAGCGTACGCAGAGAACAGAAACTCACCCCTTCTTGCAGGAGAAGTAAAAAACCCCCCAAAGACAACGTGCTCATTCTGAGCCTTAATGCAAGCTGTAATTAAACAGAAATCCAAAATAGGATCTTTGCTTGGCAAAAAAGAACCTAGTTCTTGCCATAAAACCTGGCAACACCATTAAGTTCGGATCAGTTGAAGCGAATGTATGTGGAGAAACAGTGGTGCCCCGAGGGACTCTGCAAACCTGAATATTAGAGAATTCCCATCTGGTGATCAGCTTACGAACCAAAGGAAGTATAGAAATTTGCTGGCAAACTCTTCAAAACTGTTCTGCATATTGAAAAGGCATTAGCGGGGAGGCTGTGTTTTGCGTGATATTGTTCCTGTTAACATCTGGTGTGAAAGCTTGGTACCACAGAGTTCAGCATCCAGACCTAATCAGTGTAAGCGGGAAGGAGATTTCACCTCAAATGAGGTTACATCCGAGATAGAGTTTTGTGCCTGGCTCAGTTCTGACATTCAATTTGGTGAGCTGATGGTCCTGAGGACAAATCCGCTGACACATAACAAGGGCTTCCTGCGCTGGGCTGGAGCCCTGTGTTTGCTTGGCCCCGATCTCACGACACAGGTGCAGGCGTCGGGGCCGCGCTGGGCACGTTCAGGCTGATTCAGGCGTTTTCTACGGTAGCAAATGTTTTCTTGATGTGCTGAAAAACGCAGCCTGTCATTTCAGCAGCCGCCTTCCTCAAGGGTTTGGCAGGAATCACAAGGTGCTCAAACAATTTGGTTAGCTGAGGACAGAGTGTTTTACTAGCCTTGCCACTGCAGCTGAACTTTCCAAACCTCGTGATCCCCCGACTGAGAAAGTCTTATTTGAGAGATGAGAGACTCTGCAGAAAAGTTATCATAGAATCACAGAATACCAGGCTGGAAGGGACCTCAAGGGTCATTTGGTCCAACCTTACTTGGCAAAAGCACAGACTAGACAAGCTGGCCCAGCACCCTGTCCAGCTGAATCTCAAGTGTCCAGTGTTGGGGAAGCTACCACTTCCCTGGGGAGATTATTCCAATGGCTGATTGTCCTTGTGAAAAATTTTCCTCTTGTGTCCAATCAGAATCTCCCCAGGAGTAACTTTGTACCCATTGCCCCTTGTCTTTTCCATTGACTCCTTCTAAAAAGGGAGTCTCCATCTTTTTTGTAGCCACCCTTTAAATACTGGAACGTGGTGATAAGGTCTCCCCTGTCCCCTGAGTTAGGTTATTCTTAGCTTCAGAGCAGCCTAACCTCTTTGCCATTGACTCAGGGTGTTACACAGCACCTTTAAGCCAGTTGGCATCATCCACCCTTCCACCAAGTCAAGCACTGAATTGCAGCCGCCTGCTGCGTCTCATCAGACTCCAGGCTTGCTGTTCAGCAGCAAGGACCATTCGTGTCATTACTCCTGGTCTCTTTCCTTTGATGATGCATCAGAGCCTTAGGTTGCCAGCTTTCAGAGCGCAAGTGTTAGGTCTCTTCTCCTGTATGAGGGGTAATGGTTTTAAGCTAGAAAAGGGTAGATTTAGGTTAGACATTAGGAAAAAGCTCTTTAATATGAGGGTGGTTGATCACTGGAACAGGTTGCCCAGAGAAGTGGTGGAGGCCACATCCCTGGAGACATTCAAGGTCAGGCTTGATGGGGCTCTGAGCAACCTGACCTAGTTAGAGACGTCCCTGTTTACTGTAGGGGGGTTGCACTAGATGGCTTTTAGGGGTCCCTTCCAACCCAACACATTCTATAATTCTGTGGGAGCGATTGTAATTTAAGAGAGATGATCCTGGTCGCTTTCTTGAAGAAGGCAAGAAGGATTATTGAAGAAGAAATAAAAAGGCACATTTCACACAACAAAAAGCATAAATTGATATATTTTCCAGAAAATCTCACTGTGCTAAAATTGATGAGTTTGTAGCATCACAGGCAGTTGCATCTCCCATTTTGTTATAAGGAGACCCTTTTAGCTATGCAGAAGACAGGAGAGTATCCAAAGGAAGCTTACAGTAGTAGGCAGCAGAGAATTTAGAAGGTGGCAACAGCTACCAAATACAGCAATGCACGAGGGATGTGTTTAACTGTATTTTCAGTGCCTTGGCCTGTCTTTACAAGTTCTTGAAAATAGTGAAATTTAAGCACAGAATCACAGACTTCTGCTGGATTGGTGCTGAGGGCAGCATCTGTCCGGCCCCGCTCCTGTGCTGCACGCTTAGGTCAGGGAGTCTCTGCAAGGATGTAATTGAAGGATTGGTCCAGGAGTTTAGACTTGCCTTTGGATGTCTCTGAGAAAACTGCCTGGCATATGCTGTGGTAATTTGCATCACAGCCAGAATTTTTAAGAAGTTGCAAAAACCATTAAATGATTTCCCTCGCAGAACAGGAATTAGATTGTGTTGATTTGTTTCGGTGAGAGGAGTTCCTCTTTGCTAAGGGTAAGAGTTTTGCTCCTCACCTTTTAAAGGAGAGGTGTGAAAATGTCGTTATAGTCAGAGCAGATATCCTGTCTTTTACAGTAAGGGGCCTCTGGTTTTCTCTCTAAATAGAGCATCTCCCAATGAATGGGAGTCAGGTAGGTCCAGATCCACGTCTAGCCTGTGAGTAGTCTCACTCGTTCTTTACTCAGCTACAGCATAAACAGTAGTGGCAGAATGTGCCTGTAATATTCTGATGGTGCCTTAATGAAAAAGTTACTGGGTGGGATATGAAAAAGCAACGTGTAACTGGCCACAGCCCCAGTTACTGCTTTGCAAACTTTTTATCTATTTCCATATAAATACATGTGAACTGATTACATTTTTATGGAGTTTCAAATGAAGCCCTGGACGATGGGTGCTTTGGCAAGTGTCTGTTTCATCTGAGAGTCTTTCTGTATAAATATTCAGTGCCCTTCAGAATGGAGTGGGTTTGGACCCCCAAGCATGTAGAATTTACTGCCTAGCTCTGTGCTGAGGGCTGACCCAAGCACGGCAGAATGTGAATTCCCTCCGTAAAATTGACTCTCCTAGTTCTGCACATTATTCTTCCTGTCTCCCATTTAGCATGTTAGTCTGCTGACAGTAGAGTACACAGCACTTAGCAGCTGGTTTGTGGAACCATCAGTCAGGAAATTATATGATAAATAGGAGGTAGCCAGGTTTAGTGGCACTTTATTCTGCTTCAGCAGTTTCAGCCTGACTTTGGAAAAGTCATCATGTGGTTTTTCTTAAGGGTTGCAACAGGAGACGGCTACAGCGTAGTAACTTATTACACATACACTTGAGTTATGATGTTCACCAGCTGTATTGCTCATGTGTAAATAATAAACTGTGAGATGGGTAATTATGTTGGGTTTTGATATGCAGCTCCGCTCTGGTCGGCGCAGGGCTGATGGAGACAGCTCCCTGTGCCGTGATGGAGTACGGCTGTTTCCCAGATGGAAACTGCAAACAAGATGCAACCAAGACACACAAAGGAGCTTAATGCGAGAGGACTCAAAAAGGTGTTCTTGGAGATTTATGTCCCATTTGTTAAATACAACTTGTTGGTGCTCTGTGCTGCATAGCCCCACAAAGGGGAATACTCTTTTTGGGTCATTTAATACTCATTTTCTGTTTCCCGGGTAGGGGAAGATAAATGATCACATTCAGGAGTGTTAAATGGTGTTTTGCTGCATAACTATAGGGTCTGCTCAGGCTGGGTGAGCGTGGGCCAGGGAGGAGGCTTGGTGTCCTGAGTGGCATTGCTCGCCTGGGCCAGGTGAAGCCCTTCCTGCCTGGCTTGAATAAGGGTGACAGCGTCTCTGTGGTCTCACCTTTGCTCCCCACGTTGCTCCCCAGACTCACTTTTCAGATGCATAGGGCAGAAAAGGACTTGTCTGTGCATCTATGGGGGTGTGAGTGCCTTCCTTTTTCACTGAAAAAATAGTGGCAAAGTTTTTATGGTAAAATGCTTTAAAACCTGCTCCCTTCAGCTTGTGCTGCTGTAGTCAAGTACCAGCAGAGCCGGGAGCAGGGCAGGCAGGGAGATGCACTAAAACACACTTCTTATGCCTCTTTCCCCCTTCTCCACCCTGGTGGCTGGTGAGGAATGTGTTTCAGGAGGTGGCAGCAAGCATCCTCCGCTGGGATGATGCCGATGTGGTCACAGGGGTACCTGGTCATCTGAGACCCACCTTTACTCCCGCTGAAGCCCAGGAGTGCTCAGCATGGGGCGTGAAGCTTGTAATAGATTGCGTGCCAAGGTCCAGTTGGTGCAGCAGAACTGGAATTAAAGCTACCGCCAGTTTGAGCTCACAGTAGTAAGCCACAATTATTTTTCATTTACGGTGCCTGAGCCCTGAGTCAGTAAATGGCAGCGATGTGCTGTGGCTGATCACATGCTGGTGATGTTTCACAAAAGCAAGCCATGAAACCGGACAGGCTGTGTCAGATGTTCCCAGGTTTTCCTGAAATATTGGGAATATCTCCTCAGAATTTATGTGATTTCCTCTCTGTTTACTCCCTCAGGGCCATAAGGTTTGTTCATCTAGTTCTTTATCTCACTTCAAAATGTAACAATAAACTAACCCAACTTTTGACAAACACTAAGGGGAAAAATCCTTTTTTTTTTTTTTCCTTTAAAAAAAAAAATCTCTGATTGGCGTGAGGGAACTTCTTTCACAGATAACATAATCTAAGAGAAGGATTACATTTTGCTGAACAGGAAAGGCAGGAAACACAAAAAGCAGATACTTTCAGGAGTCAGCAGGCAAAACCAAAATAGGCTTAATTTAACTGCCAGTGCACAATTAAAGTTCTCTTTCTCCCTAGAAGCATTTTAGTAAATCCATGATGTCACCTCATGTCTATACTTCTCAACTTCTGGTGTTGGATAAACACTTGACTTCGTCCAAGTGGCAATCTGGTACTAACTGGGCAGGATCAGTTTGTCTCGTGCCGCAGGAAGATGCTCAGCATCTCCTTTGAATTGTGAGCGTTTGGGCGGCAGCGGTGAGCAGCACAATCAGCTGTCACTTCCTTCAGGCACACCGATCGATCGCACTGGTGTGCGGGTGCCGAGAGCTGTGGCCCGTGTGCGGTGTGTCCTCCAGAGCTGGGGGAAAATCCCGCTGCAGAAGCGGTGGGGAGCTGTGGCTGGGCTTATGCTTGGCTCCTCAGGGCAGAGCCTGTCAGGGTGGCGGGGGCACATTCCCCCTTTTGTCAGGCTCGTCGTTGAGGCTCTCTGGAAACAACGGGGAACAGGAGCTCTGGCAGCTGCAACCCCCCCACACCCCATCCTGGAAGTCTTGGAGGAGACGAGGGAACTTATGGCAGCCATGGGTCCCTGTCTCTCCAGGCACGGGGACAGAGAAAGCACCTTTCCTTTTCTAGAGCGATGTATGAGATGAGCCCTCCTGTCCGCAGGCACATTCCTCTGGATGGGGCAGTCGGTGGGATGCAGTGAAGCATCTCCAGTACAACCTTTCCCAATGGCATTTCCCTTTCAGGTCCGTTGTCTGATTTACTCCAGATAGTCATTTCTCAGCATGCCGTTGCAGTTTTGCTTTCCGTTGTAGGATTGTGTGTACATCTCAGAGGATATATTTTTTTATTGTATTCTTGGCTTAGGCTTTTTGTCCTGGGATGAATTTTTTTTTTCTTCTTGTTTTAATAAAAAATAAATAAATCAAGAATGCTTAGGAAGGGCTTGATGGTCCTTTTGATCTGACACTTCACATATAGGCACATAATTATTTATTAAAGACTTCTTTATGTCCCTTTCCAAGCTATAAAAAGAGAATATTAAAATTAATAAATGCATATTCATGCAAACACTGTGGGCCAAACTCTCCTCTCAGACAGACCTGACTGACTGCAGCAGGAAAGAGCACACAACCCGTAAGTCACAGCACTGTTGACACATGCTTTTCAATATCTGTTCCATCTTTATGAATGTTGTTTTTAAAGCGTTGTTGGAGATACTCAGATCGGGAACCTCGCTTGTTTTTTTTCAGATCCGCCTCACCTCTTTCCAGCATTCCACCCTCCTGTACCAATTGATGCGAGACATCATGAGGGACGCTACCATTACGAACCATCTCCCATTCCTCCTCTGCATGTGTGAGTATTCAGTATTTCACCTCTTTCCAGCTGCCTGGAAGAACAGGCAAGTGTATGAACCTTTGCAGTGCTTAAAGCCCTGAGCCTGGAGCACTTTACCAGTCTTGCCGGAGAGCGGGATTTACTTTTGGAAAGTGTCAAGATTATCTGTTCATGAAGCAAAACCCAGGCTGGTGCCTGAGGAATTCCTGTTATTATAGGTGGCTGGCAAGTGTTACCTCTATGATTTGCTGACATTAATTGTGTGTGCTGTCATTCTATAAATTAAAAAATTAGTATTTGTACTAAATATATAATAAATATAATATATAAGAGTGCAGAACCCTTTGAAATATAGCGAGACAAAACATGTATTTTGTTGGTGTTAGGCTTGGGGTTCTTCATAGCTAAAATTTCCTCTCATGCCAAAGGGTTTGGTGTTTGTTTTTTTTTTTCCAGTGACTGCTATGAAGCATAATGAAATTTTTGGTAAATTTTCATAGTCCCTGTTGTGTGCACGCACAGCCACTTGATTGATGGGAATGTCACCCAAACAAAATGGCAAATGTGATAGAGCACATGGTTTACACAAAGATAAAAGAAATGAATACCAGTGATAACGTGCATTAGAAAAGGGTGGTAGTGGTGAAATCCTGTAGAAAGAAATATTATCTTATTCTATATGGGGAGACGGATATCAGCACTGCAGAATAAAACAGTTGTGTCTAGAAAGCTGCTATATACCATTAAAAATGGAGCTGAAAAGCAGGGCTTGGTACTTTGCTAAAAGGCTTGATATATAAATTTAATCATATCTACTAATCACCGCTCATACTGAGAAAATACAAGAAGAAAAGCACAAGTAATACTTTGAAGAATAATGCTAGTTGTTTAGATGGCAGATTGCTTTGCTATGGCTATTAGTTACAGCTGCGTAATTACATATATGCAGAAGAAAAATGAAGTTGTTTTAAAACAAGTCCTCCTCTGTGAGCAGAATTAATTGATATTAACAATCCTAACTACATGCCCAAGTACACACACAATATTTTACTCACAGTTTTTTTGGGTCAGTCTTCTATTACTGAATTGTAATTTCAGAGCAGATTTGCCTGGAGGTAAGTAATAAATCTGTGTTGCAGTCTTCTTGGGCATTAGAGGAAAAGTGGGTATTTATAGAAAGAGAGGGTACAGAAACTTGTGATTTATTCCTCAGAGTTCCTCTGATGCATCATTGTTTACACCACAGTCAACCACATCATAAAAGATACTAAAATACATTGTTAAATTTGCTGCTAAAAACCATGGTAAGCTGAAGATGGCAGGCTCGGATGGAGTCATTGCGTGGTCATTCTAGCTTTGCCGTGCACTGATGGTTTGGGGAGCTGGGGGGACAATCCTGCTCACTCTGAAGCTAGAGGTGAACTTGCCTTTGTCTTTGGTGTGAGGCAGATGAGGTGTAGGGAGCCCCAAGAGTTTTAACTTGCATCAGCAGAGGACTATCATCCAAAGCATCCATCTGGGCACTGCCCGTGAGCCTTTCAGAGGCTTCTGGTCCTGCGCCATGTGGGCCTCTACCTGGCTGCACTTGCTGTACTGAGCCCTCTCTGGTGCTTGATCCCCATGAACTCAGCTCATACTGTGACACCCTGCGCCCACCAGCAGGGTTTTTGGGTGGGTAGACCACCGTTGCCTGCTTCGTGTGACAGTGAGAAATTGGTACTAGTGCCAGGATTTCTGTAAGACCCCTAAATGATGTTGAAAATGCCAGTTTCATGCCTGTAGTTCAGCAGTAGTGATGCCAAAATCAACGGCCTTTCTGTGGGAAGGAGCCATGCGCTGTGTGCCGCGTGCCCCAGCTCCCCACCGTGCCCCGTGGTGCAGCAGTGATTCCACTGGACCCTGCAGAGGCTTGTTAGAGGTGAGGAGATCTTTGCGTGATGCGGTATGTGCGCAGGCAGCTGCTTTCAAAACACACTCCGATACCAGCTCGAGCTTTAAACTCAAAACGTCCTTCATACCAGCTCTTTATTTTTCCATTAACTTGTGTTGATTCTTCTGCTCATTTGGTCTGTGCCACCGTCAGAATGGTGAATGGTGGTGGACCCTTGGAGCTGTTGTAGTTGGTGTAATTAAATATAAATACACAGTTAAGCAACTTTAAAAAAATGTCTGTTGGACTCAACAGCTTTTTGGTGGATGTTAAGGTTTGTCATGTTTTTGCAGTTTTCAGGAATATGTTTTAATGTGTGTGAGGTAGACAACCAGTTTTCTTGCAAATTCTACAGAGGCTGGTGTGAGTATCATGTAGGAGTGTTAGATTTGGGATCCTTCGGAGCCATTACTTGAACTTCTGTGCTAACAACCGTTACAAAAAGAAAAAAAAAAAGAGAACAACAAACTGAGCCTAAGAAGTTATTTGTGAATTCTGAGAGAAAATAGCAAGAACACCAGCCAGGATTCAAATGTTTACCCACAGCTTCATCAATGACTTCATTGTACGAGTGGTTTTCTCCTCAGCTTCATAATACTCTCAAATGTGTGTACGTGTGTAATATTTAAAAAAGGGCAAAAAAAGGGCATCATTCCAGTTATCCAAGCTCCTAGAAATGTGTTCCAAAACCTGTCAAGCCTTAGTGGAATTAGTTGAGGTATAAGACAAGTGCAGAGAAAATGTGGAGAGGGTCTTGTCTGCATGATACCTACAACGTGTGCACGTAACTCTGATCAATGGCCAAGTGAAAAAGAAAGGAGGAATTTTTAAGGTGTTACAGGGCTCTTATGTACTTGCAGCTCTAAAGATATATATGTATTTATATGTATAATTCCTGTATTTTAATTGCTGATGGGCAAAACTGTTGTATCCCAAATTTCAGCCTAGAGCCAAATTCTATAATTTGAGTTATAAACCCCTAAAATAAGGGTTTATGTTTATGACGGAATTGCTGACAGATGCTTATGTATAGTAGGACTAGCAGGCATTGCTGTAATTATGCTATCGTATCCTATCATTAAAGATTTCAATTGAAAGAGGTTTATAAATTGCTCTTCCTTTTAGATAAACCACCCTACATTAAGGCATCAACGATATGGTGCAGAATTAAATTAAAATCTCATAAAATGAAATATGTTCTGTATTAGCTGTTTGACACTTAATTTGCCTCTGAATGAGTAGAGGAAATCACAAATTAACCTGCCTTTGTTTTTCCAGCCATGGCTTATTAGGTGTTAGAACAACTGCAATTACAGCCCAATAATAACCCCCAACCCTTATGAATATGTACTGAAATGTGTCACTTTGTGTTACCAAAACCTGTTTGTTAGGACTGTGTCGTTATCCTGGAATTTCTATGGTGCAACTTTGGTTTATACTTCAGGGAAAATATATGAAACTTAAGTTGTTCTTTAGCGGCAGCATATGAACGGTGTAATTGGAGCTGGGGCTAGTGTTTTCCTTTTTTTTTCTTTTTTCTTCAAATTCAAGGCATGAATTTTAGTTTAAAAAAAGATTCCAGTAAACTGTAATTCAGTTTTGCTACTTTTCATTGAACTGGCAAGATAAATTACTTATTAAACATTGTATGATTAAAAACTTACCAAATGAAGCATGGCTTTAGTAATCCCACTTCTTGGTTTGTAAAAACACTTCTAGGTCTTTCTTAAATTTCAAACTTGGTTTCTGAAGTAAAGTACCAAAGGAGAAACCAAAGCGAAACTGTGTTTTGGTCCTTGATGTTTGCTAGGCCATCCAGCAGAGTGAGATGCCTTCTCTGCTTGGTGTGCAGTGATTCGAAGTCATGCTGCTGCTGTGGGTATTTATTTGAACATGAACTTTGAGCATGCTATTTTTGTTTACTCCGCAAGAAACAAATCATAAATTTACTATTGGCTAGCTCTTCCAGTTGCCTGATGTCTACGTTGACATTGGCTTTGTTGGAATGGGAGTTGTTAGTGGTGAGCAGAGGAAGAATAAGGGTGTCTGTCTTGACTATTTTTATGACAGTGCAAGTGTAAATAACTGTATAGTCCCACAACTTTTAAAATCTGACTTAGCCAGGAGGAGAGTTTTTATGTATTAATAAATATTTTAGAAGTTCCTAGGGCAGAGGCAAACTTCTACTGATGTATTTTAACGGCAGTGATTTAGGAAGCTCCCATTCTTGGTCATTCATCCATTCCCACACCTTTACCACTTTACCAAGTTGCATTGCTAGGTTGCTCCCAGTCTGCTTCACTTTAAAGTTGGGTTGGACAGCCTTTGAAGGTGACCTCTCTGGGATTCCCAGGCGCTGTTTAACGTGGCTGTGAAGGAAGCACGCTCCTGCAGAGGTGGGGCAGGGGACAACTGCCAGGTGGCAATATCAGGAATAGCTCCAGGGTGGTGGCCTGTGTGCATCTCAGAGCGGTTGATGCACGTTGTAGGAGGCTAGTAGAGAAGTTAAAGGGGTGAATGTACTACAAGATAAACCATGCATGTTCCAAAACATTCATCCATTTAGCCTCCACCTCTTTGTTGCCTATCCCATTTTACGTTAGCCCTGAATTGCGAATGAGGGTGTGTGAGCAGGTAACTCTAAGGGAAGGTGCACTGATGTTGCCCGTGTGCTTATGGCCAGGAGAGGCTGCCCTTGCAAGGAGGAGGCTGCAAGGTCAAGCTGCTGTCCTGTGGCTTCCTAGGATCAACAATACTCCAAGCTCCTTTGTTTCTAGCTGGTGATTGAGGCTTGCAGCATCCGAGCTTGGCGGTCTTACGCCCTGAAATGATGCACGTACAGCTACTTGTGCATGTGTCTGACGGGAATGCCTCAAACAGGAGCTTGGAACTGTGTGAATGCGCTGGTACTAAAGCAACGCGTGTGTTTCACTTGCAGTCAGCTTCAAGTTGATAAAAAGAGCGTCCGATTGTTAGATAGGTCATTTCATATCTAATTTATACAGACATCTTTTACACAAGGGTGAAAAGGAAAGTAAAGCCAGGCCCAGGTACTCAGCTTTCATCGGCCTCTGATTTTGGACCACGAAGTACAATGGGGGATGTCCGAATGAGAGAAGATTAAAGTGTTGGCTCTGCAAAATAGCCTTGATCATGAGAGAAACTGCTTGCCATATATTTGATAGGATGTTCAGGTTTCCCCAGCTCCATCACTGATATTTTGATTTTTCCTTTGCAGTTTCATTGCTCAGCTCTCGCTTCTTTTAAAAATCTTAGTGTTACAACCTCCCACCTGCTGCTTTACCTCAGCGTACCTTTAAGCTGGAGACTTGGCAAGGAGACTGTCAGCTTGTGAGAGCATTCACTGATCCTCTCACAGTGGGAAGGAGAGCCCCACCCAGTGGGAAAAACATCACTTGTTGAATTGGCTTTAATTACTTTAAGACTTGGAATGGGTTTTATAGTTTAGCCAGGAGCCATCAAAGAAGAAAGGCTGGGAAGCTCTTGGGACATGAAAAGATGACTGTAGGTACAGCTTTCCAACATCACCCATGAAAGTATTTTCTGTGACCACAGAGAAATCTTGTATTAAATGGGAAGCACCCCAAGAAACCTGTCCCTCGAATCGAGACTAAGCAGTTGCTAGTAGCCTGGAGGATTTTTATGGCAAATCTCTAAGAAGGAAGCAGCGTGGTCTGGTGACTCGTTCAGGTTATTCAGAGTTTGTTACATGCCATGGATATGCGTGTGGTAGGCTCTGCAAGCAACATGCACGGCTCTTTTCTTCATGCCAGAGCAGCACGGCGATGGTAATTCACAGAAGTAAAATAGCAGGGACAGATGCTCTCATGTAAACTTCAGCAGATAGTTTGCGTTCAGTGCCAGGACTTTCACAAAGCAGGGAAGAGGAAGCCTGAGTCTAGACTAGAACTGTGATCCCTCAGTCGGTATCTAGTGTTGCATCATTTAAAATAGTGAATCACTGTTTCGTTTAGCTCTTGGTACTTGTTTAGTAATATTTACCTTAAGATTTGCAGGTCATAAATTCTCTTTTGCAGGCAGGCTTGCAGAGTAGCTTCAAAACCAGACTCTTTTTAAAAACTACCTGAAACTGGGAACGTTTGGAAAGCAAATTGAGTGGCATGTATTGAATTGCAGAAAAAAAATAAAGGATATGGGATTCTTTTAATTTTTTGATTCTGAGATACTTAAAAGAAAAAAAAAGTAGATAAAAATGTGGGTGAAAATAGGTAAATATTTTTGAATGTAGCTGTAGTCTGAAGTTTCTGCACACTCTGTTCAACTCTTCTGTATTTCTCACAGCTTTGCTCTCTTCCTGCTAAGAAAACGCAGTATTGAGAAATTAGTATCTTATTTAAAAGTTCATTTCTGCTGGCAAAGACATTCTAGATCAAATAAGGATTCACTGCTAGAAGTCATCCTGGTTTTAGCAAGCACATTTACATGAAAGTCAACAGAGTTGCCTCTAAGCGCACCAGATTACATTTGGTTCACATCATTCATCTGTTTCTGTGGCGGATAATACTTTGTGACATAATCATTTTCTTTGGAGTAGCTAATTGTAATGCCAAGGAACTACAGATTTATAAAGGAGAAACAATAGCAGCAGATAAATATTGCGTTAACAGAGGCTCTTTGTTCTTCTTGTACAGCCAGCTTGGTCTTGGGTTTGCTGGGGAAGTTAGAGCAATTGAAATAAGAGGAAGATTTTGGTGAGATTTTTAATGTAGAAGGAAAAGCTTGGAAAACTCAGTGGTTTGTTTTATTAAAAATCCTGGGGTAGAAACTCCCCCCAAGTCTTCCATTCTTTTTTTTCTTTTTCATATCAAGAAAAGCACTTGAGAGGCAGCAAGTGATGTGAAAGGCAAGCTGCTGGCTGACCACCCCTCGTGATACAGGCACTCAGTAGTAGAACAACTTGCAGGGCAACTTCCCGGGATGACGCAGAGGGAGGGAAGAGACAGGAAAGCCCTCGGTTGTCTTGGGAATGCTCCTCTGCTGGTCTTGGTTGCCTGAGCCCCACCTGAAAGGGAGAGCGGCAGTGGGTTCAGCTGGTGGGGCCCAATCCAGTGAGAGGGATTCATAAGGAGGTTTGTATGGACTGTGTTGTTGCAGAGACACAGTTCCTAGATGTATTGGCAGTAAAGCATCTGTTGGCACTGGGCAGCACTGCCGCTTACCCCATCCGGGCTGTTAACGGTGCTGAGACAAATTCTCGGCTGCCAGTGAGAAGTGGTTCCCTGAGGCAGGCTTTCAAACCAGCATGAATTAAGAGATGATGGAAGCAAAATGAATGGCCAGCAAAGTCATGCCTCGGGTCACTATGTTGCACGTAACATTTTTCTGTAGGCTGAGGAATAACTAGGCATGACTTGGAGCTCTGGGGGTGCTCCCTGTGTGCATATTTGTGTGTGCGTATGTGTAACCCCTTTACATAATAGGGTGAGTGTCTTTGCTTGCATTCCTCATGGACTGAGTAATTCTACATCTTGATAGTTAAAACTAAGGGAAGGGGCTACAGAGTTTGAGAAAGATGGAAAATGAGAGGGAAAACGGGAACAAAATAATTAGGAAAAATATTCACAGGTAAAATCATTGAGAACTTGTGGATCATTAGCTTAATTTAACATCTAACCAGAAATACATAGAATAGCGGCAATGCTAGAGTTCTGCTGCTTGAAATTTCTATTATCTCATTCTGTTATCAGCTGCAAAGAATGCAGGCTCTAAATATAGCGCACATTCAGAGTCTCTGAGCCTGTGGTTTCTTGGACAAAATTCCTGTGTTCTTTGTGCTGTAGTCAGCAGTATTAGTCGAGTGAGCAGATATTGACTGTGGTATTCACGTGCAGTGAACCAGAAGCAAGCCAACTCTATAGAGGCTGCTGTCAAACTTGTTGCAGTGGCCTGTGAGGTACTGGACTGTGACAGACTCCTTTTTTTTCAGTACAATTCTTCCACTCATGTTAAATCTTGCTTCAAAGAGAACTGAAATGTTACAGTCTTAGCCTTCTTTCTTTCTCTTTTTTTTTTTCTTTTGCTTTCTTTTTCTAAAGTGTACTGGTGAGAGTTCTGTGTTGTGAATTGGAAGTCCCTAAAGTGAGAGTAGGTATAAACTGGAAGAAATGCGCGCAATGGGTACATCTGCAGTGTAGGAGCCCAGAGCATCTTCATCACACTCTCACGCAATCTTGCCCTTACTCAGACTCTCTCCACCCCCAACAAAGGCAGTGTGTCCTATAATCTTGGAGTATGGATTGAATTTAGTTCCGATTTTTTTTCTCAAAGGAAGAAGAATTAGAAGTTAAAGAGCACTTCATTTCCATTTTTCATCACCTCTTACTCAACCCATTATATTTTTTATATATGTGTGTGTATAAGTCTATATTTGTTTGCATATTTGTGACAAAAATCAGGCTCTTGAGCTGCTGTCAGCTGTGTTTCTGAGATGCAGGAGACTAACTAGCCGTCCCTTGCATATTCTCTATTATATGGTGCTAGGACAAAAAAAGACAAGACTCTAATTCCGCTCGAAGGAATGTGCTCAATGGGTGCTTTATCTGTGTGCCTCGGGGTAGGCTGGGCCAACATTTGTGACTGATGTTATCGATTAATAGAGGAAATGATTTAAAGAAAAATGTTATGCTGTTTGAGTTTTGCTCACGTTCTACATGACCAAGGAAGGACTTGGGACTTTATTTTAAAAGAAAAGCTTTTAATTGAAGCTGTGCCCAGTGAAGTTGCCATTAAAGACCAGGCAAGAATATATTGCTTAGTTTCTTCCTGCACTGAATGTGTAGGTCTCAACCTACAATATATTATGACTGCATCTACAGTCAACTTTATAGGGGTGCTGGCCATTTTCTGGAGGCACCACAGAGGTTCAAGGCAGAGGCAAAACATCCTGAAGCCCGTGGGTCAGGAATACAAAGCTTCTGAAGGAACAGTCTGACCTATTGTCGTCGTCTTGAAAGCATTATTTATGAAGTGCTGTGACCATTGGCGTTAAGGATCAACAGAAAATCAGGGAGTGTTTCACATGAGGGAGAATTTCTAAACATATCAGATTTAAGTGGCTATCTCTTTAAAGATACGCATCTTTCAATGCTGTATCTCCTGTTGAAATTCAGCCTAGATTTATCATGGCTTTTCCACTGGCCTGTGGAAGAGAAGATTGATAGTCTAGTCCAGTTTATAGAGGCCAGCAACGCAAATAGCCCCATTTAACAACATTGTAGACAGATTCGGCGGGGAGAGCAGGAGCTGAATGACCAGGGGCAATCAGGTGTTCCGTGCTTCACCCTCAAAGATCCCTATCGGCATACATCATCAAGACAGTACCAAGAAAGCTTGCATAGCTGCCTCTGTCTTGGTTTGCCATACTCATTCCTCAGACATCAAGCTTCCATCCTGAAACTTTTTCTGGGAACTGTGCTTCTACTTCTGTGATTTGATTGAATTGCAGAGGTGCTGAGGGAGCAAATGTGTAGGTTGTCCTATCAGGTATGTCCTGAGTTGGCCAGTTTGTTCCCCTTGGGGTTTCCATCTGCATGCCTAGCTACCTGCTCTGTTTAGAGAACTAAGAATGCTTTCAGAATATAGATGGTGCCTTTACCTCAAAAACATCAAAACTGAATTTACAACTTCTCTAAAAGCTGTGCAGCCAGAACATTCATTTGCTTTACATTTAGTGCTTGTTTTTAACCTATTTCCCCCTACAGTCACGTTAGAAGTGGTGTCCCCACCCATTTCTGGTCCTTGAGGCTGTTTGAAGTTACAGCTTTGCCCAGGAAATGTTTTTTTTCACTCCAGTTTTGCACACAAATAGAGCAAGAACAACAGCGTGAAGCCTTTCTCTCTTGATTCTTCTGATAGCTGTGGTGTTCCATCCATTATACATTCACCGTTTGTGAGAACCGACTTGTAGCACGGATTACGTAGCACCACAATGCCTTTCAGTGCCTGCAGGATCAAATAAAGAAGCTGGCTGGGCTGAGACAAAACTTGACATGAGAACTGAGTGTTTTCCCACTCTTGATTTGCACCCCGGCCAGCTCCTACACCTGGACCTTCGATTCTGGCAGAGAAAATACAAGAAGTGACCGTTAGCAGAATATCTTTCTTTCCACCTCCTAACTTAACAATGTTTGCCTTTGCTATAAGTTGTGCTTCCTATACCTGAGTCCTGCTGCCTTCATGGATGTTGGTGCTGATCTGTTGCTCGCCTGCTATTTGCGGGGTGCTTGGAGGTTGGGAGAAGCTTGGAAGCTGTTGTGTTTTCATAAGGTTGCTCCTTGACTCTCAGTCCTAAGTCATGCTTATGTACCGTACATCTGGTACCATCACTGAGGAAAATGACTTTTCTTCCCCAAAACATGGATTTGTTGTGGGGAGGAGGGGGGAGGAGACCATTCAGAAAATAATCTCTTATTTTATACAGAAATTTATACCAAAATGTCTGTACATCTGGTTTGGGTTTTTTTGTGCAGCAAGTAGTAGTGTTAGGTAAGGAATTCTAGCTGGTACTCTCTCCATTCAGTACTAGTCACTAATCCTTGCGAATATCAATCTGGGGCCATCTGCTAGCGTTAATATAGAGATGTGAAGCAAATCCTGCCATACCTCAACAGAAATGATTAATGCTGGACCTTTACATCACTGCTTCTGTCAGGACTGTAGTCCTTTAAAGTTAGAATTTTAGTGAAATATTCCCCTCACAACCAAATTCAGGTAGCTAGTGCAGTAGGAGAGACATTCTGTCACTGGATTTGTCTTTTCTTATTACCAGCTTGCTTTTGTTTTAAACAGTTAAGATCTTATTTTAGCATATAAAATTAGAATTGAAAAACAGCTTTCTCTCTTCCCCCAAATCTGTTTTGTAATACTGTGGATGTGACTTAAGGTAGGCAGTGGAAATGAAAGCTGAGGGTGGTTGTTGTTCTTTGGTTTTGAATTTGGAAAAAGAGAGTTTCTTGGCATCACAGAACAGACACTGAGGAGAGTGTTCATTTGAGGTAACGTGAGAGGCTTTTCGGGTGAATTCCAGGAGAAGGAATGCAAGCCTTAGCGGGAGGAAAGAGTTAAGGGAAGAAGAGAAGCTGAAATTTGCTGAAACAATAGTGAGCTGGTATTCTCCAGTGGGAGGTAGAGAGGGCTTAGAAAAATCATCAGTGAATGAATGAAATGAGGAGAGAGGTACTTCAGTACTAAAAGTGCTAAAAGCTTCATTTTCTAAAACTTTCAAAACATTAAATTATGGCAGTAAAAACCCATTAGTTAAAAATACATTTTTTTGAGAGAACAGTGGATTTGTGAAATTCCTATATCAGTCAGTTTCAAAGTTTGATTTTACTGTCGCAGGTCATACCCATCACAAGAAAAACTTCCCGGGAGTAGCCCATGAGTTTTCTTGAGATTTAGGACCAGCCTGAAGCTCTTCCTTCTGGTCAGGTCATCCCGGGCGGACGCAGTATTCCGGTCCTCGCGCTGTGGGAGCGGATCCCAATTAGCAATGCCGTTTCTCCACCACGGGTATTGCTGCACAGAGGCGGGAGCGATCTTTGCGTGCAGGCTGCATCCTCTTCTGGTCTGTGAATGGTAGGCAGAGAAATCGGGAGTAAGTCTAGAAACTATTTGCACTGTTTGGCTGTGTTTCTTCTTCTCCCAGCCTTGTGTACACATACGTACGTGCGCTTTCTCTGTTGTGCATAACGACGTCAAGGCTATTTTTTAAAGATCTTCAGGCATTTTCTGAGTGTTTTTGAAGCAGCGCACCATTCACCGGTGTATTGCTTGTATAGAGGTCGTCTTTGATGAGGTTTTTGTCATATGCACCCACTGAAGTTTCAGTGTACTCAAGCATTAGAAAAGCCACTATTTGAGTGTCTTTGTTTTCTTTGTTGAGCTGTTTATTTTGCTTTCTTCCCACACAGTTCCCTGGCCTCACTCTGACAACTGCTTTTCTGCATGAATTACATTCCTCGGGGCCGCAAGTCTCCTAATTCTTCCAGTCGATTTGATTTCTGCCTGTGTGATTAGTCCTCTGCTCCAACACACAGTTGGTCTTTGCCAAGCAAACTGCTTGCTAAGTGCCTTTAACATGAAGACCTAACTACATTTTTTAACCTCATTAGTGTGTAGGGCACTGCTTCATTCCGGCTTAATAACATGGTCACTATTGAATCATCACTTGCTCGAAAACAGGTTACAAAAAGGTTACCCAAGTTGTCTGGTTTTCTTTTTGTGTGACTGTGCTTTTGCTGGATAACAGGTTCTTTCAGCCCATGTCCAGTTTTTAGCATGTAAGTTGCTTTTTGAAAGGAGACCCATCAATTCTGCTTGGCTAGATTTGCAATGCTGAGAAATTTCATATTTGTACGTTCAAAAAGAAACTCAGCAGCTATTTGGAAATGGCGAATCTAATAAAACCGGTTAAGAAAATGTGGGTTGGGGAGAAAAGAGGAAGAAAGCTTGGGGGAGGTGATAGAAATTTCCTACTTGTTTCAGCTGTAAAATTACAAAGCTCTCATCCTCACCAGTTTAAATAGAGACTTCTCACTGAACTGCTGGATTTAGAGCAACGCAGCCACGGTCTGCATTGGTTCACTTTGTCTCATGGGATTAATTTTTAGCTGAATGTATCATCTCTGAAATTTAGATTTCAGTTGCAACCACACATAAACTCGAATGGAAAAGCTATTACAGGACTTCCAAATGTTGTAAAGGCAGCAAAAAAAAATAAAAGTTTCCTAAGAAGACAGCGTCACCAGGGAGCTGGGGGAAGAAAAGAGGCACTGGCTCACATGCCACTTGTGATGGTGCATTTGTGCAGTTGCATAGCACAGCCACTCAGGGTGAGACTTCATGATTAATGGTGTTTATTCTTGACAGAAGCCTCCTTTATTTATCTGCAATACACTTTAGTGATTTTATCAGTCACCTGAATGAAAAATATTCAGTCATACCAATATTGCAGTGTAAATTGAGTAGAGTCACTTTTTATTATATCTTTCAGCCTTATCATCTGCACAGTAATTTTCTAGCAGAGGTTTGATATAGAAAGGCTGGATTTAGCTGTACTTGACACAAAGCCTCTTCAATTTCCCCTAAAAGTTCAGGCTACTCTTAGAAATGTGTATAAATATATATATATAAAACCCTCTTATCCAAGCAATTTCAGGATTTGAAAGAATAAAGATAAAATGTGCAAACCTTGGATGTGAGAAATGTTGTTCCTGTGAAAACATCTAATAGCTCTGAAGCCATTGGTGAAATGCTCTTTAGTGTTTAAGCTTGTGGCTTAGTGCGGTTCTTTTTGCATGGCTACGTAGTCTGACTTTCTTCTAATCAATCATCATCCAACTCCAATCAGCATACAGGCAGAGCCTATCGTTCATCCTGGGTGTAATTTCAGAGTTGAAGACTATAATGGCCACATACAGCACATTAGTCACTGCGATAACAGCTAGTGGCACCCCCGAGGAAGGGGGAGGATGGGGGAGAAGGGGAATAAAATTCTTTTCATTCTCACAGTGCATTAGTGAAATAGGAGCAAATGTTAAACAAATGTTTATTCAATTAGCTGACTTAACAGCATTAAGTGTGAGAAAGCTTCTGACACTCCTTTGACCTACCCTTTAGCAGGAGGAGAGGAAGAGGAAAGGGAAGGAAGAAAGGGGTACGTGAATGCCATCAGGATTTATGTGTGCCCACATACTCGTATGATGGTGCGGCTGTGCTTAAACACTTCAAGGGATGGCAGGCCCTGCCTGGAGCCGAGAGGAGGCTAAAATTTGAATAGCAAATGGGACCACCTCTAGAGCATCAGAAGAGAATTGCAGAGCAGAGAAGTTTGCTGTAGGGATGCAGTTGGTAATTTCACTCTCTGGTCTGTTATTCATAACAGCAGATCATGAGTGTGCTGTAGACCTTTCAGATTTTCCTGCTGCACTTTGTGCTACAGCGTAGTTTGAAGAGGGAATGGCACGTGGAGCTCCGTGGCAGTCTCTCCTCTAACATGTAGCAACGCTTTTCCAAGGTTTATTTGAGTATCATTTGCTTGTCCTGTTTTATATTCATGCTGATGAGTTCTGCATCAAATGCAGCACTGATGTATTATCCTCAATATATTAATGACCGCCAGTCAATACACTTGGAACCAGCTTAAGATGGGAGGAAAATTTGCCGTGCTATGAAAATACAGTGTCCTACTCTACTTATGGTTCCTAGAAGTCAATGTGAAGAAGTCAGTGCCGTGGTAAGGCTCTAGCAGAAGCAAGTGGTGGAAACTGCAGCATATCTTTTTGAGTATTACTTTTATTTACTGTTTACATTGCTGCAACGTCCAGCCACTCTGCGCAGGATCAGAGCTCTGTGGAGTGTTGTGCAAATCCAAGGAGCTCTGCCAGGAAGAGCTTTGGCAGAGGAACTCGGGTGAGTTGGCTCTGTTGGCATGTGGGGTTACCAGCCGCAGCTGTTTTCCTTACCCTAAGAATTACCCAGCAGGGTCAGGCGCTGTGCTTTTGCCCCATTTGCAGTTTGGCAACTTCGCTCTGCCTCACCAAAACTGGACACTGAAGCGATTTAGGGGCAGTGATGAGCTGCCCGTGCTGGGGGGAGCACCGGCTGGGTGCTCGAGGCAGTAAAAGCTCACGCAGCTGCTGCAAAATTTGGAAGAGGACGTCCGCTAGAAACCTAAAAAGCAAGTGGCATTTGGAGGGAGTAGTTCTAGTTGGTCACGGTTTTGTATGTTTGCACCATTTGTTTGTACAAGCACAGAAATTGCCAAGTAAATCCGTGCAATCCTTCCCTAGTCCCCAGTTTCTTTGCAGCCGTCCCGAGAAGGGTCTGGAGGAAGGAGGAGCAGGCTGGGACGCTCTGCACGCAAAGGTCAAGTGGACAGTATTTCAGAGGAGGGTTGGGAGGCAGTGGCTGTGGTTGGCGTCAAGATGGAAGAAGAGGAACAGGAGAGGCAGGTTGTGGGATGATAACCATTGTGTGAGGAGGAGAACAGGAAGCCTGGGCTTGACTTGGAGAAATACTCTGAGGCAGTACATGGTTCTATTTGCATTTTGCATAAAGAAGAAAAAAAATCCGTTGAAAGTTTATCTGCATGCACATTTAAGGAATATGTGTCAAGACTGCAAGTCAAGACTCATGTAATGAAATGAACACACCTTGACTCAGGGGCACCTGAAGCAGCAGTTGCTCCCTGTAGTCAG
Source organism: Coracias cyanogaster (assembly GCA_033124195.1). Classification (NCBI taxonomy): domain Eukaryota; kingdom Metazoa; phylum Chordata; class Aves; order Coraciiformes; family Coraciidae; genus Coracias; species Coracias cyanogaster. Next base: position 62,885 of record JAVSBS010009869.1, on the reverse strand, counting down.
TACAGGTGTTACTGTGGGCTGAAGGTCACCAGTGCTACAGCTGACCTCATGTAAACAAAATGTTCAACAATGGCATGAATGTTCATTGCTTTGTGCGGTATGAACTCTTCTTGAGGGAATGCGCAAGCTGATGGTTGGGTTATTTATGAAAAATTACGAGTAGCAGAGGGTGTATTTAAAAAGAAAAAAGAAAAAGGATCTGCATTCAGGCAGTCCATCAGTTGAAAAATAGGAATACAGTCACTGACTAAGGATTTAATGCCTTGATTAATGTGGCCAATTTTTAACTGTAACTACAGGATTTTAACACTTCCCAAAGAAGGAAAGGGAAACCAGAGTAATAGTCCTCTGCCGTGGCTCGTTGGGGATGATTTCCAGCACCATGAACATTTCTTGTGCGGTCATTTGTGTATTCTTTTTTTTTTTTACTTGCAGCGATAGCTTTTAACTTTTAGGAAGAAACATTTTGTTTTAACCCAAATTGGAGTTATTTGTATATTTCAGGACTTTACATTCCAGCACTGCTCAAATTTTGTAAGGCGTTGTCCTTGCCTCGATGAGAAGATCTTAGTAGCATAGCGTCTTTTGGTCTGACCTTTCCCCTGTAGATACTGAACACTTTGAGTGACTTACCGTGTTTTAAATTAAGATGGGGAAACAGTAGATGAGGAAGTGAACAAACTTGGCCGAGGTGGCACGGCAGGTGGGTGATGGAAACCAAAGCAAAGCCTGTGTACCTAACCCCTGATCTAGCTCCTCTTGAGTGTATCCTCTTGAGTGTAATCTACATAGGCACCGACCTAGATAGTATTCGTGCTGTGTTTGTACTTACATCTACAGAATGTGATGTTGTTACCAAGTCCAATTCTGTGACTTACTTCCCTGTACTGACTACAGTTCCAGTGTGAATTTTGGAGGAAAAGCGAGCAAAATACTGACTAGGCATTGCAACAAGGGCGAGAGGATAGGAAATCAGGGTTCTTTCTTGTGTTAGGACTTGAGCATGGTCTTGTTATCCCTCTTCTTCATTTGCACCCCTAAGAAAATACATTTAACAGTGATTACCTTTTTGCGGCACTTGAGCTCTTTTACATGAAGTGTGTTCTGACATGTCCATGCATTCAATTAACTCTTAATTATTTAAATATTCAGAATCATTTGCTTTGTTTTCCTCAGTCCAAGAATGCAGTACAGCTGCTTCGAGGCAGTGAGTGACTTTAGGAGAACGGACTGCCTATTATAAGACAAAATTTCTGAAAAAAGAGTTAAGTATTAAAAGATACTATTTGTTTCCCATACTATATATCTATGGGCTTGATTGTTTACAAATTCAAGTAGAAAGAAAAGGGACCATGGGATTGCATTTTAAAAATACTCGCTCTCCTTGCACTGAGGTCAGTGGAAGCTTTACTGGTGGTCTTGGGGAGAGCAGAATTGGGTCAGCACTTTGTACTTACAAAGATCGTGTCCATGATCACTGAAGGATTTTATCAATTAAAACACTGAGCAGTTTCCCATCAATTGCTGTTTATATAGGGTTGGATCCTACAATAGCAACTACAGATTTTGAGAAACATGGTGCTTATTTTACTCTTAATTTTTCCATATCACTTAGGCATACAGTTAGTTGCCTGAGCCTGATTTATTGAGCACCTACAACCATGTACGTGCTTGTAACAGCGAGGAGTAACTTGATCATTTGGCTTGATCACAACTATTAGAAGTGTTCTTACTTTCAGGACCAAGCCTTCCTTACTTAGAGCTCAGCTCTCTTACACAAAAACGTTTTACTAGTCAGTTGTTGACTGCTGGTGCCAAAGGGTCAGTCTGTACAAGTAATCATGGCATTAAACAAACCATTTAAACATGGGAGATACTACTAAAGGAACTGAGCCATGTGCTTTAAAATAGGACATGCTGCATAATAAGAAAGTCCTTATTGTTAGTCTTCCGGAATCTACTAGAAATAAAAGTGTTAATGTTTTGAGGGCAGCCATCAGAAGATTATTGCAGGAAAAAAATGACAACAATGAAATAAAATTTTAAAAAAAGAAGAGGAAGAAAGAGAAGGATCCTAAGCAGTATAATGAGTTTAACATTTTTCAATTCTCCAGGCAGGACCTGAATTGAGCAGGTATCAGAGAAACAGTGTGGATATCATTGGTATGAGAGTTATGCCATCAATGCTTGCTCCAGCATTGAATAACGTACTGTTAAATGATTAAATATCGAGGTTTGAACTTTGACACTTTCATAATATAACAAGATGGATGAAAAGGCAATAATAAATTAGGTTATGTTACAATATTTCATCCCACTTCGTTGACAAGCTTTGTTCTGTGAGATAGATTATTGTTCCATCTGTAACCTCAGCTCAGTGTCATATTTACAATGTTATAGTTAAGGATCACTTGCTGTTTTCAATATAAATGTATTTTTCAACAGCTTCATAAAGGAGCCATTAAAAAATTTATCAGGACAAAACTTGGCATTAAAATTTCCAGTCCTGGAGTTACAGTTTCCTTTAGAATCAGGAAATACTTGAATCACCATGATTTTTAAATTTTTTTTAAGATAGGTTGTGCTCAGAAGAGGTTTTTGCCCAAGCACAGCTTAAAGCTGTTTATGACAGATCACTTCTCTAACACCAAAGCAACCTCGAAATTTTCATCCAGATTTTCCTATGACACAGACCTTTGTGGATGCCCCGAGTGGATTTACATCTGCTTCCAGAAAACGTTGCTATTGAGGAGCCCTCGCTGATATATGGGGTCACAGCGTGCCCCAGGGCCCACTGTACTTCTCCCTGTTGACAGAGCGAGGACAATGTGCACTCTCTCGATATTTTGGTGTGCCTTAGAGCACTTCAAGGACTCCCAAGCAAAGAAACCCAGTGTGAGGACCCTGAGGCCGCTAATAGTCCACAACTGCCTGGAGCAGCACCTGGGACCTCCACCCACACCCTGTGCACCCAGGAGCCCCTTTTAAGCTCAGCCTGGGGCCTTTAGTCTCTGAGCTATGTTGTCGGTAGTGCCTATCTCTCATCCTGCTCCTGGCTTTGCTCAGGACCTGCACTGCAGGTAGATGTTCTCCTGGATGAACCCGTGGGGTACTGCTACCCATGGTGTAGCTTGTCTTCTGTCCTGCTCATGGGAAAAAATGCACGATCCTTTCAGGGTAACACCAGGTAATGATCAGTGCATGTAGATTATTGTGAAATACGTATAACTCGCTCATGCTTGCCCCGTCAGCTCTCAGACTCCAATGATCTGCTTTCTGCAGTTAAAAAATAGGGCTGCATGGGCTGAAAAGGGAATTGTACTTCATTCTGGGTTTTTTGTGGCTAAAATCCGATCCTGCTGCTGGTCGGTCATGCAACAGTTCATCTGTTGCAGCTGTAAGCAACAAAACAAAGTGACACACCATTTTCATGAGTAATAAGTGAAATCTTACATCCAGCTCACCTGGGGCTCAGCAGTGGTCAGAAAAAGCACTAAAAACAAGAGTAGCTTTATGCATTTTGTGGTTTGTACATCTGATGCTGCTCACAGCTGCTCAACTGGTGTGACCACGTAAATTTTGAAGACTGTGCAGACACCTCTGCAACATTTGTGAAAAAAAAGTGTCATGACTAATAGGAAAAAATACACCGGTTTGCCCTTCCACTGATCTCACCGCCTCGGCACGTGTGTGCCCTTCTCCTGCTGAGTAGTTGAGATTCTCCAGAGCATCAGGGTTGGGACAAGGCGAAGTTGGCAGGCTGGAGATGAGTGGGGTCACAACACAAGAAGACTCGTGTTGAATATGGAAGCTGTGTAGCAGTCACTGTATTTTGGCACCCTAGCGGTGAGCAGGAGGGTAATCTGGACAGAAAGGAGGAGATGCCTTCGCTGCCGTCCCTGTTCTCTGCTGCTTCTGTTTTACATCAGGGGTGTAGGTGCAATCAAGGTTACTAAGAAGATAATAAAATCAGCCTAATGTGCCAGGATAAAAATTGCAGTGATAAAACACAGCCGTAGCATCTCTTTAACTCATAAACCTGGAGACCTCCAACTTCAGATGAGTATTGAAAGAATAAGAGGCTTTGTATTAAATTCGAGTTTGCTGGATCTTTGGGAGTAGACACAAAAGGTCCTGATTTGGAAAAGACAGTTCATCTGCTTTGTTCCCTCTCTGAGGGGATCCTTAGGGCTCTGACTATGTCACTGAACAGGAAAACTTCTTGTGTGGGAGAGGATGCAGAGCAAGTCCTGCCTTCCCATGGTTTACAGGTGAGGCATAAAGTTCCAAGCGGCATCACTGAAAACAGCCCTGCCTTTTCTTGTGCTGAAGCCTCGTTGCATCCCATGAAGTAGCCTCAGACCCAAGGCAGGACACCGTTTGCCAAGGCTGGGGACAAAGTATAGGTGAAATACAAATGATAGAGGTGGACTTCCACCTACATCTGGAGGTTGGATTTGCTTGTCACTGGATGAGTGTCTGCAGAGCCGCTCCTGGTCCGGGCTCTTTGTTGTTTAAGGATAAAAGTCATTCTTTATTGGTACGCAAAGAGATTGTAAAACAGAGCTAATACTGATGTGTTTGGCTGCACCCTTTCTAAAACTCATATTTTCATTTGAAGGAGGGAGTTAAACAATACTTTTGAAGGATATTCATAGCCAAGTTTAGTCATGGAGGGAAAGGAAGAAGAATATGTGACATTTTTTGAAATATATCAGGAGGACTCCAACAGTGGAGGCAAAGAGCAGATGGAGGTAGGAGGGAAAATGGGACTATAGGAAAAAGAGGCTCTGGAAACAGAGGAGTGAGGAAAGTACAGGCTAGAAGAGAGCAGAGAAGTTAGCAGCATGTTAAAAGTAGATGTTGGAGAGAGTTTAGTAACCATTAGAGTCCAGAGCTGGGAATTTTACGTGGAATCTGATGACTCCTTATTTCTGCCTCTGATAATACAGCTTATTGATACAGTTGACTGATGTTACCCAGCTCAGCATCCTTCCCTAGCATCCGTGGAAAACCGAGGCGCTCAGAGGAGCGGAGAGAGGAAGAAGCTGGGCTGAGGAGAAAGAGAAAACGGTTGAGTCCCAGTGTCCTTGAATGGCTCCCATTGGATCTGGAGGGAGAAGCTGACAGCCTGGCTCTTAATCTTGCTCCTGCGGCAGCGTTTGGCCGTTGGCCAGCTGGAAAGTGAATCACTGAGGCTGCTAAAGACTTTCAGCCTTCCTGCAAAAGCTTTTAAACAGTTTTCTGTTCGATACACAGCAGATAAAGCCAGAGCTCCTCCTTGCCTGCATGTTCTTGGGGTTTCTAACTCCTTCTGAGTTGAGATCACATTAGAAAAAGTGACTTGTAAAAAAACCATCGAAACGTACTGTATTTGTTACTCTCCTATTAAATTTGTTATACTACTATGTCTTCCTCACTGCCAGGACAGGAAATTTATTCTGTAATGTGATATCCAGCTGTGGTATTTTTGCTTCCTACATCACTGTGAGTTTTAAGGTTCTTGCCTTCCACACTCAGCCTGCCAGGGAACCACGAGACAGCAGATGCTTCATGGCTGGCCCAGTTTCACAGTACCAGCAAGACTAAAACTGCCACTGTAAAATGAAGGTGCTTCAAAACCTTTGAAGGGAAGGAGATGCCTGATTTGCACAGTGGTGGAAAAGAGCTTCTGGTTCCAGGTTCTCCATGTGTTTTCATTACGGTGAAGGCATACCAGCAAGAGGCTGGGCTCTGTGTGGATCACCTTACCTTGTGCGTTCACTTACCTTGCAGAAAGCTTTAGGAGGGCACGAAACACACAAAAGCCAAATAAGGAAGGGGAAAAAAGGGAGAAAAGCACAACAGGAAAAAATCTTTACTCCCCAGATTTTGAGTCCTCATGGATTTTGTGGCAGGGAAGCCAGCATCGTGTTAGGAATGTGTAACTTTGCTCTTTGTCCCGCTTGCGTGCGAGCGTTTGCAAGCTGATGGCAGGGCAGAATTGGCTCCTATGCAAAATTACATTCTCTTGGCCTGTTAGGTGACGACAGCTATCTCCATTGATCGCGGTATGTGTATGTTAAAGGAAAAAAAATACATTTCTTGTTTTATTATTCCTTGTGAGCCAGCAGCATCAAAGGAACAGGCTGCCCTCACTGCTCTCACAGCTGCTGCCTGTGTCTGTGCTGTATATATGCTAAATTAATTGGAAAAACAGGGACAAAAAGGCATTTAGTTCGGGTCAACCAGTTGGACTACAGCAAATGCATGACAGGCTTAATCATTGTCTTTTGCCAAGGAGCAGGTTGGCAAGGGCAGGCACTCCAACCCCTTCTGATGAAATTTGGACTTTTTCCAGTGCCTTTGGAGGCGAGATGCTGTGAGAGAAAGGTCTCCACGCAGAGCCCAGATGCTGTCATATCGACAGGGTGGGATGATGGGGAGGGTTGCCGCAGGTTACTTATTTTTTGTCAGCTGTGAACTCAGCTTTCAGCCTTGGTTCCTCACAGCTGCATACACATAGCCTGAGAGGGCACCACAACTCTCCCTTCGCAAGAATGGGGTAGTTAATTAATATGGTCTTGTTAAAGGCATCGATCTCTGGTGCTGTGCTAAAAGCAAACATATGCAGCAATCTTTCTTCCTTGGCCACCAATTCTTCTGCACTCTTCATGGGAAGAGACATCAGCAAAAAAATGCTCCGAAGGACCCAGCTGTCTTAATGGCTTAGAAAGTTTGGTTCTTCTGTACAAGTGACTTCCGTACAAACGTGTGATCTTGTACTTTAAGGAAGGGTTAAGCTGGCAAATGAAGGGAGCGGGCACAGTGCAGCTTTCAAAACTCTTTTCCCAACAACTGTGTGGTTTTGAAGATGTAAACGATTCAGCATCTCAGTACGTCCTCCATATTGCATCAAGAATTAATATGTGGTGTACAGGGGGCATCTTTCACACTAATTAAAGTGATCTTCTGCTGAACTCCACGAGGAAAGGGCATTGAGGGATGTAAAGATTAAACCAAATATAAACTCATGTTAAAATTGATCAGAGAAGTGTTGCTAATAATGGGTGCAGAGAAGAATTACGCTTTTTCTATTTCTATATCCTATGCTTTTTCTTTCCAGGCAGTTGATTTTAGTGGAAGTTATTACATGTGCAGCCCAGTTGTTATTCTTCAAGAAATGAATGTGTTACCTTTACGGTATTTTTCTTTATTTTAAAGATAACCTAGCTGTTTGTTTGTTTGTTTCTCTTTCTTTTTTTTCTTCCAGGCCTTCTGCCTTATCTAGTAGCCCGACATACTCAGAGCTTCCGTTCCTTAGAATTTCCCCGCACCGAAATCCTGCTGCAACATCGGAGTCCCCCTTCAGCACCCCTCACCCATACATCAACCCCTACATGGACTACATCAGGTCCCTGCACAGCAGCCCGTCCCTCTCCATGATCTCAGCAGCCCGCGGCCTCAGCCCAACAGACGGTGGGTTAAGACAGGCTTCCTGTTTTCTGTCATTGTAGCAACTTAAGTTATATTAATCTTGTCAACATTTTTCCCCCTTGTTCAAAGCAGTTTCAGCAGGTTTGTCAGACATATTCATTATGTCATAAATGTTTCAATACTTCATCAGCCGATCACGGCTCATTTGTACATCTCACAAATGTTGAAACTTCAGGGAAGAGGGGGAAAAAAAAAAAAAGCCCTGCCTCATTCAAAATTTAAGCTGGAAGGGTGGTGGGGTGGTGTATGTCTTGTGATATCTTTTGTATGTGGAGCTGACCCGGGGTGGAATTCTGATCTCCCAAGAAATCCACTGTAGCTGCACTTAATCGAGCCAGGTTCTTCATGAGTGTGCATCAGCGTGTAGCCGTGGAGTTCTTCAGGTGCAAAAGGCTTGTTAATTAAAATAGTATTTCTCAATCATGTAAAACATGCACTGACTTGTCATATTTAGTCCATTGTTCTGTTAAAGTTATGTAAAATTATTTCAGTTTACCCTAGCCAATGATATGGCCAAATGAAATGAAGGTGATGTAGAAGTAGCTAATGATCAGGACTGGCCTCTTTCGTTTAAATGGTGGGCAGAATACTTGAGATATTGATTCTTTAGGTCTTGGTGTGACCACAGCTATTACTTTTCAGGTTATTTGGGTGGAAGTGAATGCCTGCAATCACTCTTGTCATTACTCTGGCACGTTTCCTGTTCATTTGAATGGGAATTTTGTCGAAGTGAGCAATGAATAGAGCTTCAAAAAGGCTCAGTCTTCTTAACAGTGGGTTTTTCAATAACCAAGTAAGCAGTTGGACATTTCAGAATTGTAGCATTTGCTGAAGAGAGCTAAAATATAACATACTTGGAAACAAATACATAGTGATGATAATTAAGCCAGTATTTTTACTATGGGAAAGATCTTCCCAGTGTATGCAGAAACTTACCCATCAGAGTTAGACTGCCTTTAGCTGAATTTGAAAAATGAGCAGTGCACCCAATCCAAATGGATAACTAATTAATCCTTGCTTATAAGAACATATACCTTTACAGTTAATCCATTAGTTATGGGCACATATTCTTATGAGAATAAATTTTAATGACCTACTGTCAGTCAAGGTGTATGTCATGCACATAGGGCTTTCGTAGCAGCACTTCAGATGTTGTCTGAATTCTTGCTAATTCTACCCTTTTTATTTTAGCCTAAGTATTAAAAAAATAATTTTGAAGGATAAGTTTGAACGCTCAAAAAGACAACGTTTTGGCTCAGGGAGCTTTTGATATAAGATAAACGTGGTAGAGCTATAATGTAATGGCACAAATTGGGAAGACCCTTGCAATTTATGCTTGGGCTTTTCACAAAGCCAGTATGCAAAACACTTCACCACCTTTCCTTCAGTAACCTTCAGATCACATTGCTTCAGAATTTAATTTATGCTTAAGTTATGCTCCAATTGCACATACAAAGAAAGGAGGGAAGGAAACCATCTATCACACAACCATGTGACTTTAACCTGTGTATGTTCTTGGTCTCAGGTACACAACCCTGAATCCACTTGTGTAGACTTGTGTAGGCACATAGTGCTGTGTGAGATACCCAGGGGTGCCTGACCCGCAGCCCAACTGACACTCCACAAAGGCAGAGATCTCCTAGAGGTGCTCTGCCACATTCACCAGGCCAGTGGTAATGTCTCTGAAACCCTAGGATGTCTCAAGGTAGAACTGGTTCCAGATTCTGACACCTAAATTTAGGTCTATACAGTATAGAAATCTGTGTGTGATCTTGATGTGCTGTTTTGCCATTGTAGTCCAATGAGTTCTAGGTAGTGCAGTCTGTGGAGCCTTAGAGAGCTATTTACTTCACCCAAAGACAGACACTTGCATGTTACAAGCTGAGTCTGGAGCTCCATCATAACTACGATAGTGCTATGATTCATCTGTCTGCGATGTAGGTGTTTGGTGTCGTTCATGTTTGTGAAATACATTGCGTCATCTCCAGCTGCCACCTCAGAATGGCAGATTTCTCCTCAAAGGCCTGTCTCATACCTGCCAGCCTCATGTAGGTGCCTTGGATAGCTACAGGCTTTCAGATGGCATGAGACATTTAGGTGTGGACAACACAGATGAGTACGCTCTGTCTTTAATGTCCATCCCCTGAGCTTTGATTGCTGCCCACATGCACAGCCTTAGCCTTTCATAAGAGCAAGCTAAAGTTACTAGCTAAAGCGTCTTTCTTTGGTTTTTAAACAACTACACGTTTCCTCTAGGCTCACAGCTGATCTTTGATCAGTTACCACCAGCCAGATGTTGTGCAAGCACCTCGTGAAAATACTGTAACTTGATAGAGGCATTGGACATACTTCAGTAAAACAACATGCTTATTGAAAAGCTGTTAAATTTGTTCTCTGGAATCCGTAGTTTGTTGTGTGATCAGTCAGGTATAAAATGAAATGCTTTTTTCAGGTGTAGGTTCCTGGGATCAGATAGTTCTAGTCATGGCTTGGGTACAACTAGAATGCAAATAAAGCCCTCCTATAATTTAAAGGGGTACATGCTCATGACATATTAATAACATAATGGACACCATGGTTTTAGTCGTATAGCATTTGAACCATGAAAACTTGGTTACTGTTCTTCTGAAAGGCATAGCAAGATTTCTCTTGGTACCCTAATTGCTTTAGGCCAGTTAGATAATTAGGTCAGTGTACTATTGGGCTCAGTCTGTCGGCTCACAGATCTGGGGGTGGCTGGGAGCCAAAACAATCTGGAACGTAACGAAGAGGAGTTTCGTGTTCACTACAAGTCTTGCCAGCTGTAATGCACGGCAGCAGCGGTAATGGTGGTGTGTCTTCTGTCTTGCCACTTCACCTTACCCAGCAGAATTGGTGGGCTGGAGGCAGCTGAGGACTCCTCTCAGTAGCACAGAGAGTTCGAGGACTGAGTTGTTAGCGTGTGTAGAGCAGAATGCTGGAGCAAAGCTCAGCAGTGCCCGCAACGCGGGAGCAAATGCCTCCCCTTGTGAAAAAGGCAGGGGCAAAGCTGCAGCTTCCCAGGAATAAACAGGAGAAAATTCAGGGCTGCTGGGCTTCCCGTTTACCCTTCAGGTACCCTTCATGCAATACATCATTTAGTAGGCTAATTTTTTATGTTTGAAGAAGGTAGTAAGGAATGATCTTTAAAGAGCACCAAAGCATTTCTCAGTGTGTGGAACATTTAGTAATGCAATTATGTGCTCACTGTGTTTTCTGCAGCAGCTCATTTTAAAGTTTGCAGCCAATGTTATTGTTAGTTAACCCAGACACTTATGTCAGAAAGCTCAGGAAGTATTTTTAAGTGTGTCTGGAAAGATATGATGGTTGCCTACTACTGTAAAACTTTTTAAATCAGTAATTTAGATTAAGTTGCTCCTCTTTTAAAATTCAATCTTGATATTTTTCTTGCTGTTGCACAGAAAGTGGTGGCGGCCGAAATAGATTATATTTAATTGAGAAATCAGTTTGTAATTTGGAAAAAATACCAACAACCTTTAATTTATCTTAGTTCGTTTTTATGCCATTCCTGTTCCAGTTTGATAGACTTTTATTTTCCTGAACTTGGTTGTATTTAACATTATAACATCAAAAGCATTTTCTTCCATTTTCTTTGGTAAAAATAAAGAGATTACGCACTTTAGAAATCTGTTGCTGAATAAACTTTTCTCTAAACTCCAATGCCATGTTTACCTCCTTTGAGTGTAAATTTTGATTCTTTGCTTCTAGGTTTGCATTTAGCATCTCATTCTGTCATGTGAATATAAATTACGCTTTTTGGTAATACTGTGTAAGTAACAACATTCAGGTTAAATTGGCAATTCAAAGAATTTCAGCTTAAAATTTTGTTTCCATTCAAGATACAGTTGCTGGGATTAAAGAAACATTTCATTGAATAATATGAAAGAATATAAAGAGAATCTGTTGGGGTGTAGCCCATTAACCTAAGGTACTCAAAGTGTTTTAGGTAAACATATGTACCATCTTCTGGTGAGCAGAGCGTAAAGTTTTATCTGTTTTGGAAGTGGGCAGGGAAGGAGGCTGCTCACCTCAGGTCACATAGCAAGTCAGAGTCAGGATCAAGGAAATGGAGCTCAGCTTATTTTATGAGTACTTCTCACACAAGCCCATGAAGTGACCCTTTACCTACTGTAGCATCTGAAGCCTCCAGAGATGCGATGATACTAAAATTTGGTGGACTTTTGTCTTTGTCCAGAGTTGCCTATTAGTTGACGGCATGCTTGAAAACTGCAGGGAAGTAGAAATCTTACATAGTATTTTTCAGGAGAGAAAGGCTAATATGTAAGTCATTCTCAGAGGACTGCGTCGCTCATGATCTCACTCATGGGATGTAGAGCCTATCCGGTCTGTTTTTCTGACTCTCTGCAAACATGCTCATGTGTCAGGTACACTTACATATGAACTTTGAAGGATGGGATGGCCCCATTCGTTGACTTTAGCCTGTCCTCCCTAAAAACTACCCTTGTGTTTTCCATGGACAACTAGTATTTGTCCTGAAAACATACTTTATCCTTGTTTCCTCCTAAAGTCATACACAAACTGCCCCTGTGAGTGAAAATCTTCTGGTCCTCTAAGCAGAGACTTCAGAAACGTTAAGGTTTCTGGAAGTTCAGCCACGTTGTTGCCTTAGAGACAAAGTCCTTTGGGCCAGGAATGAGGTATGTAGGAATAAAGCTCTCGCAGAGTTTTTCTGCTTTTTTATGTCACTGAATAAATCATGCTAGTTTCCATTGCCGTCAGCCTGTCACTTTTTGAGTCACTTAATAATAAATATAAAAATATGAGATCACTGAGCTCATTATTATTTTATACCTTGCTGGTTTTTGAATGGTGTCTTTACAGTACCATTGGCTGAAATATATTGACCAGCGGTGGCATACTGCAGACATTGCATTACATTAAAAAATAAACAAGCTGTTTTAATAGCCAGAGAAACCACCAATGTGATACACCTTTCCCTTTCGTTTATCTTACGTCATTAATGGTGCTTTTTATGCTGTGTTTTTAGCTCCACATGCTGGCGTCAGTCCAGCTGAATATTATCATCAGATGGCTCTGTTGGCAGGCCAGCGCAGCCCATACGCAGACATCATTCCTTCAGCTGCCACTGCAGGAGCCGGTGCTCTTCATATGGAATATCTTCATGCCATGGACAGTAAGTGACATTTTCTAGAAATATAGACAGTCCTACAAAGGGAACGGCGTGGGTTGTTCCTGGCCTGACCCAAAACACCTCGACGCGGATAGAGAAGTGGGAGTCAACGCAAGCTTCCTCAGGAGGCTGAAGGGCCAAAGCGTTGATTGCCAAATGGACAAGGGTTACGTCAAGTCTGAACATAAACTTTGAAACTAAAACAGTAAATAGAGTATTGCTCCTGCAAGCAGGTTATAAATTGTATTTCCAGCAGGGCTTTAGTGCTTTTGAAAATACTCTTTTCTATTCACAATCAGTAACTCACTTTCATTGTTAGGGTGGGTATTTCCCTGATAGGCTCTATGTTAATAAAAGGTTTACATCTGGTGTTCCATTAGGAGAGCAGGCTCTCCTCCTTGTTAGAGAGCAGCAGCCATACTTAGAAGTTTGTATCATAGACCAACAGACTTTGAGATCACTTCTGAGGTGAAGCACTTTGCTGGATTCTCAAGAATGCACTTAGTTTTCCCTAATATTAGGAGCCTTCTTTACACACTTCAGCATCTTTCAGACCTCTGATCTGTCTCCCTTTCTCTGGTGATGGAGAAAAAGAGAGAACCCCGTTCTAAACTGCTCACTACTGCTGCTTTTGATCAGCCAGAAGAGATTATGCTGAACACGCCCCTTTAGTCATAAGATGCTTACATGTGTCTTGGGATGTACTCAGTTCCTTCCAGCAAGGGAAATAAAAGGTAGTGACAAGAAAAGGTGATGACTGTTGACTCTTGCTTGGTAGTACAGAGCAGCACAAAAGCTCTAAACCACCTTGTTGTCCCATAGCTTTTAAAAATCTTTGTTAGCATGCAGTTTCATCTTCTCTGCTGTTGGCTGTGTGCCACAGCTGCTGATCTCAAGGAGTGTGGGAGTTGGGAAGTTCACCACTGGAACGCATGGGAATATAGAGAGCTGCCCCTGCAGAACACATGCTGGGGAGTGTCAAGTAGTTGAATGACCAACAATATTTACAAGAATCAGGCAAGACAGTGTGGAACTGGGGAGGGAAACTATTTTCATTCGGTTACTTGATAGTGAAGAATTTTTAGTTCAGTTTCTGTAAACCAGTGTCACTGCATGGGCAGAGTGTATAGGGGTGTTACAGTAATGTAACATACCTTGAATGCACTTCAGAAACTTAATAAACCCACACAAGTAGCCTGGACATAAACCAATAATTAACATGCAGGCTTCAGTGCTAGAAAGCTTAAGAATATGGTCCTTCCTGATCTGGATTTTGAAAAGAGTAGGGAGAGGCGAGGTGCGCTGCTAATGCATTTAATGCATATTAACAATATCTTGCAGAATGGAAATTCTGTTCTGCATGGTTCAGGTAATGTAAATCTGCTGCTGTGTTTCAGTTGCAAGGACAAATCTCCAGCTTGAATGAGTGGACATGACTTCATTGAAGTAAAGGGCTCATAGAACAGAGTTGGAGAGACCTTTAAAGGTCATCTAGTCCACTCGCCCTGCAGTGAGCAGGGATATTTTGTACTTTCAATGTTTTGAGTTGCTATTGGGAGAGTTTCTGAATGCATGTGGATAGCAGTACCAAACCGTATATTTGGATGCAGACTTGATTCAGTAGGTCTGTTCGGTCTGTAGCAAGACAGATACCCAGATGTATACCAGAAAACTTAAGAAAAGCAGAAGACGTTGCAGTATCCATACAAATAATGGCATTTGCACACAGAACCTTTGCGTGTTAGTAGAGGTTGTGTATGCTGTAATCTACACAGAATTACAGCTTCTGCGTCCCAAGAATGTTATCAGTCCTTACTTAAGGGAAAATATTTTTACCTTTGCCTATAACTTCACCCCATTCATAAAAGGTACCTAAACACTATCTCTGATAAGGATATTTGCTGTCACCAGCTTTAGCTACAATGTATTTGAAATGAGCTCTTTAATTTGTTTTGTGTTTGTTTTTCAAAATTAAGATCACATGTTTGAGATTCATTATAGCAGCAACTTTTCAATTAGGGATTATTTCAGAGTTAAAGACAAAAACTGTGTAGCACTATTATGCAAATGGGTTATTTTTAAACAGTAAATAGAGAATTAAAATCAGAGTGAATCCCAGTAAGGTCACTCAGCTCACCTTCTGTATTTGATGAGAATGTGTTTAGTCAGGCAATAGCTGCTTTTATCTAAATAGAGTATGAAGTTACCCTTTTACTTTGTAAAAACTAATTAAAACTATCTTAACTTGCATGGGTATACAGTAAATTAATTGTCATTAAGTAGAAATCTGAATGTCCTATCATTCATCATGCTAAAGAAAACCCCTTTCTTCTTTGTCAGAATTTTAGATTAGAAACAAGAACAAACAATTAGTGGGAAGCCAATATTAAGACTTTTTTTTTTTTAAAGAAAAAAACAACAATAAGAATGCCCATGCTTGCATTTAATAACAAAGTACAGTGATAAATGCAAAGCAATGCCATTTGTTTGGATCTTTTTCTTAAGGGTTTTTATGGTGATCTTAAAAGTACTCTTTCTCCTTTGCCCAGTCTTGTCAAAGGAAACAGAAGAGAGATCGGTAGTTTCGCTCATTATCTGCTATCAAATTCTGAGCAAGTTGACTCAACTCACTCAAAGGCTGCTGCTCATTTATTCCACACAACGACCAAATAGATACAAGCAAGACATTGTTCTTCTTTTGTGAAGCAAGTCTGTTTCCTAATTGTGTGTTTATCCAGCATCCAGCCCAGTAATTTGGCATCTCTACCCTCTCTTGTAGTACAGATAATAATTCCAACACCAGCATGCATTGGGCACAAAAGCATCTTAAATACAGTTTGTGCAGTTTGGGGCCTTTTGTTTTGCTCTGTGGTGCTGGAAAACTGATTTCAAAATGGGGATGATCTGAGTGGGAAAAGAATCAGAAAGTTAAGTCTTGCCTAAAGAGCAGTAGACTTCTTGAAGCTCTGAACTTCACAGTCCATGAACTGTCTAATATATTGTAGAAAAATAAGCATAACGTTGTATATGTGTGATTGTCATTTTCCCTCACCCTGTCCTTTGTGGCTTGAAGAGTGGACCAGAATTTTCTTTGCTGCTAGAAAGCTTTTCTACAATTTTGATGGCTAGAATCCCAGACCCAGTCTTCCTGTCTTCTTGCTCCATCTGAAGGGGCCAGATGTGCTGCCTTGAAGTATAACATCAAAGTGACTAGGAGGGGCCTAGATGGGTTTTGACAGTACCACAGTAGCAGCAACTGAAATTCCTTGTTGTGGCTGTAAAGGTACTGTATGCCAAAACTATCTTTTAAACGCTAAAATTATTACAAGAATCACAGCCTTCTGGATTTGATACCTGCATTTTTCACTTGGGGACTGTGTTTTACTTTGCTTTTAAGTGTCCAGTGGAAGGAAAGCATCTCTGAGGCTTCTAGATTCACCCTAAGACTATTAATATCCTCACTCTGGTCAAGTTTTGCTCACTCAGAATGGGAGGTTTTTCTTTTTTAAAGGTATTCAGCATTGACCTACCCCTTTTGGCATTAGAGACAGTGATAGCAACCCAGTTGACATAAAGAATTCAGCCAGCCTGAAGAGTTTAGCCAATGTGAGAAGCTTTGAATGGGGTCTGATTTCTGATTTTCAGGCACAGTTGGAGAATGAGGGTGGAGTAGCAAGGCCATTCCTTTTCTTTTCATACTGATGACAGATTTACCATTTTGAAAACTAAGACAAAATTTATGACAGACTTTCATGAAGTGAAAACAAAGTTTACACATCTGTGAGGAGAAACCAGAAGGAAATAAAAGAAAGAAAAAGGTTTAATGTAAAAAAAAAAAAACAAACCAGCAAAACAAACTTCAATGTTCACAGCCTTCAACAAAAACTAGTGCCTGAGACTGGTTCAAAAGAAGTTTCATTTAAAAGGATAGAATAAAGGATAGAATAAAAAAGGTTTGATGAAGTTTGATTTAAAGGGATGGAATAAATGATACATGTCTGAAGATTGCCTTATGAATGATTAAGCAATGCTAAAAACTTCAACTCAGAAATCAAATTCATGGGCAAATTTGCTGGATGGCATATTCCATTTTTGAAATTTATGATGGAGATAGATATCTGTTATTTTAGAATTGATCTCCACTCCAGGAATAAGATCTTTTCTTCTGACACCTGCTGGATTTTTTGTTGGCACACTCAAGTCTTTACTATCAGCTACTGATTTTTTTATTACTATAACGTCTACTCCAAAAAGGTGACATTCCTAAACAAATCTTGTCTGTCAGCTTCCATTTGCATGCTTTGCCAAAGCTGATGGGTTTTTTTCAGCACTTGCACAGATGTAAATGGATTTTTAGTGAATCAATGCTCCTATATTTTTTGGTTTTAAACCATTATTGGGTAGGGAATGTAATGCTTCAGTGGGAGAATACTGTGAGCAGATGAACATCTCAGATTGCTAAATAAATACTGAAATGTTTGTTTTCAAAATAAATGCCTGGGCAAGGCTGAAAAGTTTGGTTTAGTATTCAGAGGCACTGACAAATTGTGACCTATTCCTTTTTATAGTAACGTACAAAGACTGATGTTATGCTAAATGAATGGTTTAGCAAACGTCCTGCAGCGTAATGAGTGGTCAGCTCATGCTCAAGACTTTTTAGGCATGTGAAACCTAATTAAACCACAAAGATCTGAAAAACCAGTAATTCCATTTAATTGTATTTCCAATTTTGAAAGTCATAGCCTCCCTTGAAGTGAATCCCCCTCTCCTGTGGTCAGACTCTGTACAGCTCTTGCCTGGCCTCAGCCATTGGCTCCCACTGTGAAGCAGAAATATCCCCTTTTTTCAGGAGAGGTTGTTCCCATCCCAGGTAGATGGAGGGGACTGCTGAATTCCCAGATCAAGGTGGGGCCTGAAGCAGGCACTGCCTGGAGGAGAAGAGGATGCCTGGCACTGGTGCATGGTGTGGCTGAAGCCTGGGCTCTGCCCCTTGCAGCTAGAAGGAGCATCTCTCTCCATCACTGGCCGGATCTGGTGCGTCCCCTGCAGAGCAGGGACAGGGATGCCCTGGCAGCAGCTGGCAAGCGGTGGGTGGAGAGGGGCCTCTTACAAGAGCTGTAGTGTGACTTAGGCACGGGGCTCAGTCCAGAAAGGGTGAGGAGGAGGAAGCAAGTTGCTGCAGTTTTTGAGAACCTGCAGGGCACCGCAGGGAGTATAAATCGCCCTCCTGTGTGATCTGTCAAGGGTGACCGTGCTTCTCCCCAAGATTGTAAAAGCTTTGAACAGTTGTCAGTAGTGCTTGTGCAGTCCTCTCTGAGATGTGGGCTGGGGTACTGACGAGTCTGCCTGGGCAGTTGTGGCACGGAAAATAAATGGTGTCAGATCACCAAAGCAGCAAAACAACTGTCATCTCCTGCGTTTATTGCCCAGTCTAGCTTCAAAGGAGAGATGCTCAGGTGCTAGTATTCTTAACAACTGCTGCACTTTTTGATCAAACCTATGCACCCCATCTCTAGTTAGCAACAGTAGCCATCAGTCCATGTGTAGCAAGCTTGTAATGAATTTCTCAAAGAAGTGGAAATTCCTTTGTAGTTGTACAAATTCAAAACTGGACTTCAGATCCATAAGAAGGAATTTTTTTGACTTGTTTCTCCTGGAAATCACACTTGAAAGTGTTCATAGGACACAAAGGACACGATGACTCTCAATTGTAGATACAGAAATTTAACTAGATCTTGGTTATCAAAAGAGCAGGAGCTGTGCTTGTCCCCTCTGAGCATCTTGGCTGCCGCCTTGGTGGCACGACGAGGTCTGTGCCCATCAGGTTGAGGAAAACAGAGGGTTCATCATCAGGTTCACATGACTGTAAACTGTTGCTGTCATATATGCACACCATTAGGATGGCTGGTAGTAACACATGGTACTGTTGTAGCAGGGCTTGAGTAACATCTCATTTTGCTGGTTAGCCAATGTCTAGCAGGTCTTCCTTGTTGCCTTCACTTGCTAAGCACCTGTACTTAGGTATCCCCTTGTAAAACCACCATAACAGAGTTTATTCACCTATAAAGCGCTTGAATTGTATCCTCAGCTGAGGCAAGTTGTGCCAAGGGAAGTTTAGACTGGGTATTAGGAAGAATTTCTTTACTGAAAGGGTTATCAGGGACTGGAACGGGTTGCCCAGGGCAGCGGTGGATTCCCCGTCCCTGGAGGCATTTCAAAGACATATAGATGTAGTGCTTAGGGATATGGTTTAGTGGAGGACTTGTCAGTGTTAGGTTAATGATTGGACTCAATGATCTTAAAGGTCTTTTCCAATCCAGGGAATTCTGTGATTTTTGAAGTCATGTTACTGCTACTGCCTTCAGAGGTGGTGGTGTCATTCCTGCTGGCTGAACAGTTGGCAGAGGAGAGTTGTGGATGAAAGATGTAAGTGCAGGGTATTACTATTTTTGTTTTACCATACGTGTATCTTGTATTTCCTTACTTAATATGTTGCTGCTTCTTATAGCTGCTGATCGTTGTTGGTTTTTATTTTAGCACAAATAAAAGATCTCCACCTTTGAAAGACATGAAGCTCAGCACTAATAAAATATCAAGCAGACACAGTACAATAGCAAGCTCATAAAAAGGAGATAAAACAGATTCCATAACGTAACATGAAGTAGCTTTTAGGAAGAAATAAATGGCTATGCCTAAGTTTTAAATGATGAATCAAGAGCATAAATATTCACTGAAAGACTGAAGCAGTGTGGGCTAAGACCTATTGCAGAGACAGAACAGAGAACAAACTTTGGTATTACCCAGATGCCAAAGAGCATTGACACCCATATTGGCTGGTTGAGGCAGCTCTAAGCACAGATTAGGAGAAAGACTATAGGTGGAGATCTGATCACACAGTCACAGCAGCAATAAAATGGCAGCTTTTGATACCAGATGAAAATCTTGGATAGGGTCCACAGAAAGAAGGGCAACCCACTCAG
The DNA here is from genome assembly GCA_033124195.1 of Coracias cyanogaster. Taxonomy (NCBI): domain Eukaryota; kingdom Metazoa; phylum Chordata; class Aves; order Coraciiformes; family Coraciidae; genus Coracias; species Coracias cyanogaster. Next base: position 43,238 of record JAVSBS010009869.1, on the reverse strand, counting down.
GTCTAAGGAAGACATGGCAGATTCTAATCCAGCTCTGTCCTTGAGGTGAGTCTAAATGGTCTCTTCTCCATATTAGTGTTAGGCATGTAAGATGAAAAATGGTCCTCAGCACCAAGACCTAAGCAAGAATTAGGAAAGGGAGACCTATAATGGAGTCTTGTGGCCAGCTGGGAATTTTTAGCAAGTTACAGAGAATGTCAGGGACTCTGGGAGAAGGAGCTGTAAAGTAGGCATCAAACCCAAGGTCTGCATGACCCTGGCCCTGAGGATTGTTAGGACTCAGTCCTTTACTAGAGGTTAAAGAGATTTAAAAGGTAGAAGCAGAAGAACTGTTAAAGGAAATAGTTAAGTATGGAGTGGGGAACTAAATCTCTCCTTCTCAGTCTCAACTGAGATAGGAAATATTTAAATAAAGGGAAGAAATTTAAGGTGATATGTCAGGACTGGAGAGGGTTGGGAAGACAGCGGAAAATAGAGCAGAAGAGGTAGAGGCAGAGCAGCACAGAAAATGTAGAAATTTGGTATGTATTTATTTAAATGATACCTGTATGGTTGCCTTCTCTTTGCTGCTTTGAAAAGCTTAATTGGTAGTTTTAAAGAAATCGTAGGTTGCTGTACACAAGAACACAAGAATATCATGCAATCCTGCACAAATTCAAATAAAGTCTACTCTTTCTCAGTCTAATGCTATGAATGTCAGTTTGATGCCTGCTGATGAGAGCTTTATAGTGTTTTTTCAGTCCTGATTTTTAGTTTTGCATCAAGTATCAACCAGGCAGAATTGCAGTCAACAAAGAAAAAGCTGCCTTTTCATTTCTACACTGTATTTTACAAGTTGTATGTATTAAAGAGATGTGGGTTTGGGTTTGCTGGGATCCCAGATCTGAACCACTGTCTCATTGCTCATGGTTAAATTAACGATGTGAATGTCTAAGAAGCCATCAGATTCATAAATCACCAGAAATGAGAGGGATAACTCATAAAAGTCTTTTCCTTTTGTTTAGCAATTTATCATTTTGCTTGCACATTAATAAACAGAGCTCCCCTGAGGTAAGCCACAGGAAGATAGATTTTTCTTCCTAATTTTCCTCAATCGTAGCCAGTAGATCACAAGTGGAGAGAGTGGGCTTGTCACAGCATGTTGGTGTCTTGCGACTCCCTCTACCCATCACTGATAACAAATAAATGCGATTAAGTACCCTGGTGGATAATTATTTGTGTTTACATAACAGGCGCCAGGTTTCCGAGTCCGAGATTGTCAGCTAGACCAAGCCGAAAGCGTACGTTGTCCATATCCCCCCTATCTGATCACAGCTTTGACCTTCAGACCATGATACGGACATCTCCAAATTCCTTGGTCACAATTCTCAATAATTCTCGTAGCAGTTCCTCAGCCAGTGGTTCTTATGGCCACTTATCTGCAAGTGCAATAAGGTAAGAATAGCATCTTCTACCTATATTATATATTCTCATTTATGTGTTATACACATACACACATGCAAATGCGAACGTACATTCACATCTTTAAGTCAATGTGTTTTGTGAATATGTGTATTTTGCATTTTCTATAATGTATGTTCACTGGAGCGTAATGTAAAGTACCAACCACTTTTTTTCTTGCTCAGCAAGGTAACCACAAGGGACATTTTGGCATTTTATTGTCCTGTGCAGGTAATACTCCATCTGACCAGCAGTAATGTGAGTGTATGTGTGCTCAGGAATCTGTTTTCAGAGAAGATGATCTAGGATAGGTTTGTGACTTGGATTCTTCTGGCCGTAGATATAAAGTACAATGAAATGTTCCTACATTACAATCATCAAGAGTAAACAATTTGATTAAAGTGTTCAATTTAAATGCTTGGCTAGAACTTCTTGGTATTCATCTCCAATTTTTTTTTTTTCATAGTTTAGTTCATTTCTTGAAAGATTAGACTTTACGTGGCTAAGTTATCTTTTTTTTTCTTGTATGAAGTACTGTTATCATCCAGTGTCATCAGAAATGCTGTGACTTTCACTTGGCCACTTCACTTTCATGTACAAGAAAACAGCTAAAAATGGTTGTTCTAGAGGCATAAGAGCAGAGTAGCAAGGGAAGAGGTGGGTGGAAGTTTTACAGGAAAGAGAAGCAAACAAGGCACCGGGAGAGGGAACAAAAGCAAGAATGGCAAAAAAAGGGAGTGGAAGAAAATGAAGAGAAGCAGCAGAAAAATTGGAGATGCAACTGCAGAACGTTCTTGTATTTGTGACATTGCTGTATGTTAACTGAGAAAAACTGTTTTGATATTCCAAGAAAAATCCCCCATCTCTTCAAAGTCTCAGAAAATACTGGGTTTACATTTATGGCACTCTAAACAAAGAGTGCTGCTTGTCCATGGCTTAAAAACAACCTCCACCTTCAATTTGCAATGAGGCAAAGGAGCAAGTCCCCACAGCAATTTCTTGAGATCTAAAAGACCCATTTTTGGCAAGGCTCAGATGTGCCTCTCCAGCAAAAATGACACAAAACTTTAAAAGCTGGCTTTTTGGGGATTTGCCCTTTTAGAGAAAATGGGGCATGCAACTGGTGTGTTAGAAACCAGACTTCGAAAGTGACAGCACTGTAAATATTTGGTATTATTCTAAGTGCTGTTGGGTTTTTTAAGCCCTTCTTTTAAATAATGGTGTTTCATAGCTCTAATGTACTTGAATAATTGTCTAGTGTTTCAGAGGTATGATATCATAGCTCTGCAACACAACTCTGCAGTCTGTGTAACCACAGTCCCAATTACGAAGCTCCATAATGTGGAATATGATTTATGTCAACAGCTGGCAGCAGTTTTGGACCACATCTGTTAAATACACGTACTGTGTGGAGGTGTACTGTCCCCACTGTCGTTAACATGGGATGGCACTTCAATTACTAACCTCCTTTTCCATTGCGTGTAACTTTGGTAAAGCAAATAGTGCATGAAAGTTGGCATAGTCTCTACAGTGGAATGAATCTTCCCTCCTTTACTCTTCTACAGCTGGAAATGGTTGGTGTATGTTCTTGACACATAGAATCACAAACCTAAAGGCCATCCCTGAAAAGCTGGAGTCAGATGAATAGTTTTGTTGAAGACATTTGGGGAACTGGAGTGAGTTATGGGCAGAGACTGGGTAAGGATGCTAAGGAGTAGAACAGTGAGTCTTGTGAACTGGTGTCACTGCAGAAAGCAAGGCTTGAGTGACTGAGCCTGTGGGTGACCAAAGCTCTCAGCACTTCCTGGTCACACTTTTCCAGGAATGCGTAGTTCAAAATTTCACATTATTTTGAATTAACAGGTTTTTTCTTTTTGATAAAATTATACCTGTTCAACATGCAAAGTTGGAAACTAGACCAGGTCGCACAAGGCCCCATCCAACCTGGTGTTCAAGGCCAGGTTGGATGGGGCCTTGAGCGACCTGTTCTAGTGGGAGGTGTCCCTGCCACAGCAGGGAGGTTGGAACTAGATGATCTTTGAGGTCCCTTCCAACCCAAACCATTCTGTGATTCTGTGAGACATCCATCTCCAGTCTTGCCAGTGGAAAGGGGGAGAGCTAGCTTTTTTCCCAGCTTTACAACTCACCCCTGTTGATGCCCTTTAACTTTTCCCCTGTGAACCTGTCTGTAAAAGAGCTACACCAAAATGAACAGTGACACCAAATGAACAAACAGTTCACCAAAATGAACAGCGATGCAAGGTATTAAACCCAAGCCGCATTTGATTGCTTTAATAAATTCCAAGACTAAATAGGAACAAGAATATCAGTAAAACTTAATTTATTGCAACTCCCTGTTCTGTAAGTAATGCGTTCAGCACAAGAACTGCTGTACTGAATCAAACCATAGGTTCATCCCATTTAATATCCTGTCTGCAACAGTGATCAAAGCATAGAAAACAACTTCTCCTAGTGTAAAATCCCAGCTTCTTGAAACTTGCAGGTAAAACTCATAGGAGTTGCTGCAAAAAAATGATACAGTTCAGCAGGCTGCTGGATGCAATCATGAGACAGGAAGGATTTGGTTTTTAGGCAACCTCAGTAGCATTAATTATACTTAACTTTACACAATCCTTCTACTTGTAGGTCCTGTTTCCAGTCACTTTTAACTTCGCCCAAATAGATTACACTTGGCAGCATCTTTCATGGAAGGTACCCATCATCATGTTGAGTGTTTCCAAAAAGCATCAGCAAAGTTACTAATTAATCAGAACGAAAATGAAGTCAGGGAAGAAGAGGCTTTCCTGTACAAACTAAAAGACCACTTGCTACTTTTTCACTGAAGCTAAAATTTGCCAGGAATGTTGCCTAGATATGGTCTTTCCTGTTCTTAAGAAAATGTGCTATTCAGCCAAGTGATAAGACCTTAAAGGGTTTCTATTAGCATGTAATAAATACAGCAAGCATTCAGCATATTCCAGTCCAGGGCCCACAGAGAGGAAGGAGGACCTTTCCCTGCAGCTCTGGTTAATGTGGTACCTCCTTGGGCAGCCTGTGGGTGCTAAGCTGTGTGCCCGGCCACAACAGCCGTGTGGAAAAGAAAGCATCTTCAGAGCAGACAGGAGTCAGACCAGGAACTGTCCAGGTTAAGCAAGCTGGGACAAAGTGCTTTTATGTAGCACGCCATAGGGTTGCAGTAGAGCAGAGAAAAAGCTGCAAACTAAAGCCAGCAGAAGCTGGTCATTGAGGAGAATGAAGGTACTGCCCCCTTGTGATGGTGCTTTGATGCCATCCTTAATTGCAGGGTTGCACAGTGTTTTTTCAAAGCTGTGTGTTGCTTCAGCACACAGGCTGAACATCCGCTCTGATCTGTCAGAGCTGCAGGACCCGGCCTCACCTCTCCCAGCCAGTGGTAAAAAAAGAAGGAGCCTCTCACTTGGTGGCTTGCTGCCTGAAGGGTGGACCCTGCTCTTGCTACACAGTCCCAGGCTGACGCTGGGCAAACTGAACTAGTCAGAAGTGACCACTAGGCTCATACAGCTTCTCCTCTGGAGGCCCAGCCTACCACTCTTAATTCTGCAGAGAAGCGAAACGCTCGCTGGATTGCTTACAGCCATAGCGCAAAGCTGCTGACAGCTGTTTTGAACGTTTCAAGTGCTGTGTCGTGTCCACTAACCCGGGAGATCTGGTCTCCTTGTCTGAAATTGGGCAGCCACAATGAGCGGCACTTTTAACCTTCATCCTTCTTTGATTCCCGTTCCAGTGCAAAACGAGTCCTTCCCCTTCACCTCAGAGGGAGGCTGAAAGCATTAATGTTTTGTGAAGCACTTAGATTATGCTGTGATGAGCACAGGAGAGGAGCTCAGGAGGGTATCAGTAATTATGTATTCACTGATGGTTTAAATACAACGGAAGGAAGACCTACGGGCAGATCTGTGGGCAAGGAGAAGAAAAATGCCAGAGAGTCTCTCACTGAAGGCTTACACATCTTGTGCACTGAACAGGTTGTGAATCCTAAAGGGGGGAATTGAGGTGCAGGGTCATAGAATTAAAAGCTGGTAAGTCAGCACACAAAGGTATGGGCAGGTTTCTTTCTGATACATTTGATTTTGCAGGCTCAATGCCCTTTTAACCTGTTTTTGCAGAGGAGATACGTGTGTTAAGAAAGTGTCTCCAGGAACTCACTGGTCTTTGCATTGGCTAAAGAAAAGTGTATCTTCTGGCTAAAAAAATAACATCCCGTGCTTCACAGAGCTTTTCAGTGCAGGACCTTCTATATGAGCACTGTGGGATGTTGAGGATGAAATCAACTGAAAAGAGCCACGTTTTGGGCTCTGTTTTCACAGAGCTGAGCACAGAAGCGCTCTGGTCCTTGACACGGGTACTACTGCTGTTTGAATAATAAATAATAATAGTTTAGCACAATCCAGATAGGGCTTGACTTGGCGGGCGCTTTGTCATTGTCAGCTGGCAGTGTAATGCTGTATCCTGACTACTGGCTGAGTACTTGAAAAGAAGATGTCGCTCCTGCTGACAGCTAATAGTGGATCTCCTTTAGCACACCAGGTAGAGCTTCTACTTTGTGCATTGGAAAACACCTGGTTTAGGGCTCAGCTGGGAGAGATTATGCGGAAAGGAGGCATATGAAACAGCACCAAATGAGGATAATCCTTCATTTGACATTTACTCATTTGGTTACCTGCCTCAGTCCTGCAGTGCAGCACCCCTGCTATTAATCTTTTGTCAGGATGTGCTTAATGTTATATCTGCTACCTGTGACAATTATTAGACTTTGCACTTCAGTAACACTTCTTTTTGAGAGGCAGCGTGGCCTAGAGTGAGTTTAGAGGGGGTAATCACTTCCCATGACATTAAGAGTCCCAATTCAAAACCTTTACAAAAGATTACCTGGTCTTTAATAAACACAGGAGGTTGAGACTTCATGTTCTATATGATCTGAAATTCAAAACTTCTGCATTTTTCTATTCCCTTAGCAGTGCTGTGATACCAGATTTACAAAGTCAGTTTTCAGAAAATGAGCTGAATTCCCCATCAGTTACAAGGTGTTTAAATCAGGAGTAGTTCCACCTACTACAGGAGACTTTCTTTGGGTCTAGGCAGATGTGACTGAATACACCTTATCCATCTCATAATGTGTTAAAATTCAGTTTAATGTGAGCATGGGAGCCCTTTGGGATCTCCTCTAAGGTTTGAAAGAAACTGAGACAGCACAGCAGCACTTTTTCCCCCCCCCCCCCCGGGCGGGGGGGCCCCG
>JAVSBS010009869.1:0-28122 GCA_033124195.1 Coracias cyanogaster | reverse complement strand
CTTCACTGAAAGAGTGATTAGCCATTGGAACAGGCTGCCCAGGGAGGTGGTGGAGTCACCATCCCTGGAGGTGTTCAGAACTGGGTAGATGGGGTGCTTCGAGACATGGTCTGGGGGACAGGGAGATGTTTGAAGAAGGTTGGACTTGATGATCCTAGAGGTCTTTTCCAACCTGAATGATTCTATGATTCTATGTAACTGTAGTCACAGAGCGGTGATGGGCAGAATCTACATTTCTGAGCTGAGGTCTGAAGTCAGTCATGTCTTGTGACATAATCTTAAGTTTATCTTTTTACCATGAAGGATCTGAAGAATATTACCAAAGTTTTGAGCCTGGACTTGCAAAGCTAGGTATTGTGTGTGCTTAAACACCTAGAAAGGAATAAAACCCCCCATATTTCCAAGGGTATTGTGTGCTTGGAGTTCCCACTGAAATCAATCCACTTTTTTTTTTTTTCAAACTGATTCAGCTGAAGGGTGAGGATGGCCTAGGCGTTAACCACTAGTAGAGAACGAAAACACTTCAGGTTGTTTCTATGTTGCATTTGTGGATCTTGGTGGATTTGATAGCATCTTCAGGATGGTGCCGTCTAGCGTTTGAAGTATAGGAGATGAACTGCCAGTGTGGTTATAGAAGCAAAAAAGTGCCGGGGTGCAGTAAGGAGGCATTGCTTCAGCCTCATGCATGACATTGTAATTGTATGTTTTTTAATGAACAGACCAGAGTAGTTACACTTAGTAATGTTTGTTCACTAAAAAGGAAAAGGGGTGTTAAATCATTGTGTTCTTTGATGAATGGCTTGTACACTGAAGAATAAATTGAACAAACTGGCATAGAGCTCAGTGAACATGAAATCAGCTATTAGAAGAAAGCTTGTGAACAAATTCTAAGCCTGATATGCATCTTTTGATTAATGTCCTATCAATCATCCATAGTGGCTACCTTAGCTAAGTCGTGCTGTAATCATTCATGGTTGCTTACAGGAACACTAGCAGGGACTATAGAGCTGCAATAACTGAATATTATTACTGATTTCTCCCTAACTCTTGCTGTGAACAATTACTGTTTTCACTACATTTCTGCCTCCCTTTATTAAAAAGAATACAATGCAAAATGAAAAGAGAGTTCCTCAAAGACCAGTAAAATTCTCCCAGGGTATTCTTAATGATATTCTGTCCTAAACGGGCAAACTATTGTAATGCCGAGTTCTCACCAGGAATAATAGTAATGTAATCACATTGAAGCTGTCTCTTTATGGATTGTAGTTAAACAGACAAAATGCATAGTCAGATTAATGAACACAGAATTTCTGTAGAATTATTACTTAAAAAGGCTGAAATGATTTTAGCTCTTTTTGTACTGCAGTATTTTCAGTTAATGCTTTTAACAGCAACAGAAATTAAGACTCCAGGCTGTAAATTTGGATTAAATCCACCCTTTTGACATTAGAAGAAGCCTTGATTATTAAAAGGTATTATGCTTGCACCCCTCTGTTTTAAATTTGTATGGTTCTTTTGAACTGTGATTGTTTGGTGGTATTTTTGAGAAAAAGAAAAAAAAAAGAATACACTTTTTAATCTTATTTTTTCTCTTATATGATTGTAAGTTATTGGCAGATGTTTACAGAAGAGTCTCCTATTCCTGGATATGAAGATTTAGTTCCACACCATTTATTTCTCAAGCGTGACACAAAGAATGCTTTGGCACTCCCTGCAAAATAGGTCCTTAGATGGCAGTGTAATTTCCTCCAAAGTCACTGTAGTCTGGGAAATACGGTGAAGTAATGAAGTGATGACAGGTATTAACATGCATAATGGGCTTTAATAGACATTTAATGTTGTTTAACTGGAAGAAGGAGAAGTGCTTTCCCATTGGAATATTTCCACATTGAAACTCATTGATCACCAATTTCAAAGGGGAAAGGTTAATCCATCAGTTTCTGTAACCAAACGGCACTGATGGAAATTCTTTAGGTGACATTCTGGATGAACTGAGCTTTCCATCTTTGCAAACAAATGAGTGATATGACAAGCATGGTGTTCAGAACACATTTAACCAATTGATTTTCTCTCCTCTTGTAATAAGATCTAGAGACATATGAAAGAGTGTAGCATGAGCCAAGATTAAAGGAACTGCTTCATAGATGCGAACATAGGGAAACTGCATTATCAATAAAAGTACTGTAAGGCATGTAGGCACCCATTCTTTTTCTTTATATAAAGTTTGTTATTGCAATAAATAGCTGTTATTGAACTGCTTGCCTTTTATTTCCGTTTTTCTGAATTTTATTTTCGTCGGCTTTCTGTGGCTTCCTGGTAAATGTTAGGGAAGAATGTTATGTTTTGTTATGGTATCATTTTTACACTCACTAGTAAATCCAGGATTTAAACCCAGGATTTGTCATCCTTTGGGGCATGATGAAAGACATGAGGGGGAGGGATCTGACTTCAATTAATGTAAATACATCAAATGTATTTTAAAGGTTTAATCTGTATAGTTCCACACTGTCATGACCCTCACCTTTCTCCTCCCTCTTCCCTCCTTTTTCTCCCAAATTCAGCCCTGCTCTGAGTTTCACATACCCTCCTACACCGGTGTCCCTCCAGCAAATGCATCAGCAAATAATAAGTCGTCAGCAAACCCTAGGTTCAGCCTTTGGACACAGCCCTCCACTCATCCATCCTGCTCCAACTTTTCCTACCCAGAGACCTATCCCCGGCATCCCCAGTGTCCTGAACCCTGTCCAGGTCAGCTCTGGACCTTCTGAGTCCACACAGGTGAGAGGCAACAAAAGAAACCTTTGTACCCCATTAATTTAAAAATGAAATAAATGAAATAAATGACATTGTCTCGATGACAATTAATCACCACTGTCACCGAGACCCTTCGATAACAGTTTTCTTGCAGCTATGGCATTCGCAGTCCCTTTATTATAAATCACAGGAGCGTATGCGTGGCTCCTGATTGGTAGTGTGCTTTTTAGTCCTCATAAATATTTCAGTGTGCTGCAGCAGCTTCTCATTCCAAACTGTCTCTCCTGGATCTTACACAGGAACTTAATAGAGGTGGGGAGCAAGAAAAAGGGGGGAAACACTTCAAAAGATGAACATTTTAAAGATTAGCAGCTTTACCTCTGAATCAGGCTGTCTGTACACAAGGTCGTGGTCTGCCCTCCTGACACTGTTGGGAGTAACTCTGCCTATGAGCAACGGAGGAACTCAAAGATAGTGCAGGAGCTTGAAGGGTTTTTCTCTTGATTTGTGCACAATTGGACTTACCGAGTTTGAATTGGTCATTTCAGTAAACCAAGGTGTACTCTCAAAAGGTGGGGATGTGCAGCAGTGGATCAGGCCCTTAACGTGGAGTTTATCACAGTTGGTGGTTTCCCTGTTATTAACTAGTGCTGTTTGTTTCCAGATGATCTGGGATAGGTGATTTATCAGTCTGGGAGCTGTTTATCTCCTGGCTAGCTTTTACAAATGTAGAAGCAGAACATGCTGCTGTAGGAAGCATATTGATTTTTTGTGGGGTCCGTGCAAGTTCAGATATCTCTAAAAGATCTCTGGATTCCTACAAGATCCATTTGCAGGTGTAGATAATGGTGTTCAGTCTAGCACAGCAAGTGAAAGACAAGATTCTGGCCTGTTTATGTCAGCATTAGTTTTGCTGTTGACTCAGGAGAATCCAGGACTTCATCTAGGATTTTTTGGCTGAGTCTTACCCAACTGTTTGGTTTTTCTTCCTATCCATCGTTCTAAGGGGAAACACAGTAAAAGAGCTGAAATCTTGTGTGCAGATTTTAAGTGCAAAACCTTTCCTTGAAGTGTGAAAAATACATCTTTCTCTCGTGTTTGTTTGAACGAGCGCACAGTGATGGTGCTTTTCAAAATTGCCTTTCTGAAGTCATCATTATGTGGAAAATCAAGTTCTTCCTTCCCTTCCCTGGCCTCACAAAAACAGCCTTGGTTTGTAGTAAGGACACAAGGATACGTTTCCTCCCTGCTCCGTTACAAGGTTGAGTGATGCAGCTCTTCCACAAGTTAATGCTCTGTAATTGAAGCACAATCTAATTGCATATCCAATAGAATGAACCGTGTAGCTTCTCCAAATAAAGTTGCTGAGCAGATGCTGCATATTTTCGTTTGGAGCTACATATTTATCACAGTCTAATTTTGTCTTCTTTTGGGGCAAAAAAAACCCAACCCAACCTGCCTGCAGCAGAATAAACCCACAAGCGAGTCTGCAGTGAGCAGCACTGGAGATCCCATGCACAACAAGCGCTCCAAGATCAAGCCCGACGAGGACCTCCCCAGCCCGGGAGCAGGAAGCGTGCAGGTATGGCAGTCAGGTCACACTCGTAAGCCTTTCATCGTGCTGCCAGAGGGAGAATGCACCTCGCCTGTAGCACGTGTGTTCAGGCTTCGTGCACTCGTACAGCTCTTCATCTAGTGCTGCTGGGGTGCAGAGTCCGCTGCAGAGTGAGGGCAGAGAGGAAGGAGGAATGGAAGCGTGAACATGAGACACTCAAATCTGTATAGAGGACGTGTTTGACGGCAAAAGTACTTAAACCACCTTGACTTCCCAAGGTTGGGCTCCAGTCTTGTTTGCTATGCTTCCTATACCAGTTAATGCCACTGGTTTTAGTAGAGCAGCTCCTGAGTTACGGTGCTCGGGGGAGATGCGAATCAAAGCCTTGATCTTGTGAGTGAATCCATGAAAACAAAGCAGATGTCTGTCTGAATCCTTCAGGTCTGAAGTGGAAAAATAGCATGAATACATAAACTGAACCAAATGTTTATGCTAATATTTCTTACCCTCAGCAAAAAACAAGCTGGGGAGAATGAGGCACCTTCAGGAACTGAAGGTGGAAAGTCAAAACCCAAAATTACTCTCTTCCCCTGCCCACCCCTTTCATGCACACATTATGGGCAAGAACAGATTAACGAGTAGCCTGAAAATTACCAGTCTGCTTTTGGAAAGGTTTTAGCCTGTAAAACTGTCACTGGATTAACAATGAAAACACCCTTTGCGTTACCAGTGATCCAGTTTGTGTCTAACCCTAGTACTAAAGGCAAATTCCAATTAATTCAACTATCTTGAATAGTGCCTTTTTCACTGGTGGTGCCATGGCATAATAAGGGGCAAGTGCAAAAATAACAAGCTGCTTAAATATAGGGAGATAGAAGCTAAGCCTTTATGATTTGCTTTTAATTGAAATGTAAAGAGATTTGTTTCAGAAATTCTCTGCACTTAGTACTTCCGGGGAGGAAAAATTTGTTTTACAAGTATAAGTCTGCAAATGGCTTCTGGCTTACCAGGCCTGATTTGGTCTGCGGAGTTTTGTAGAACAGAGTAACATAGTGAACTAAGACTAAAATAATCCCCCCACACCCTCATCATTTTTCTTTTAGTGCTGCAGTAATTCACTTTTCTTCCTCCTCAATTTCAGGATTTCCTCTCTCCTCAGCTCTTGTTTTTTTCCTCTCTCCAGGAACAGCCAGAAGGAATGACCCTGGTAAAAGAGGAAGGGGACAAAGATGAAAGCAAACAAGAGCCTGAAGTGGTCTATGAGACAAACTGCCACTGGGAAGGCTGTTCCCGGGAGTTTGACACACAGGAACAGCTAGTGCATGTAAGTTAATGGTATTCAGGAACTGGGTTTTAAAACTACGTGACCTTTTTCATGGGGGTCGGGTTCTCTGACCCTGTGCTGAGTCAAGTTTCTTAGCTAACAGCGCTGCAAACTGGAGAGGGGTTTATGAGTTTCTGAGAAGAAAGAAAACTCAGAGCCACAGTGCTTGACCTGTTCAGTCAGCTAAAGCTTAGTGTAAAATTCAATAAAGTCTTCAATAGAGATTGTAATGGCTCTGATCCTGTAAGCCAGCAAACGCTATTTTGAGTTAGAGACTTTGATAGTTATTGAGTAATAGTAAGCTGGACATGAATTATTATTAACCTTTAGCCAAGTTTGATTTTTTCTCCCCAAAGCGGCTGTAACAGTAGAAATGGGTGAGGGTAATTCTTCTCCTTCCCAAGGCAGATTTTGGTATCAATTTACTGCTGAGTGTAAACTGAAGGAGGTTCTTTGGCTAAATACATGGAGACTAAGTTATTTCAGTCTTTTTAGCAAAAGCAAACTGTATGGTCTTTCTTATGCTGCACGGAATATTAGTTGTATCTGCCTTGTTTTTAATTCCTCTCTGCCACCTTTCCAAAATTAATGATTTTTACTGTTTCATAGTATCGTAAGATAGAAAATGAACAATCCAAATCTAGAATATAACCTGGCAAGAACAATCCCCCCCAGCATTTCCAATCTCCTTAGCTAGCAGCACTTCTTTTAATTACCAGCATCATAGAACATATCAAATACTCTGGAAAAAAAAAAGGGAATTCCTAGTACAGATCTACAGAGGAACATCTTCGCCAAATGATCAGTGTGTCAGAATCATATTTATTGTAGAAAACTCTTTAATACTTTCCTGGAGATTGTGCAAAATCTCTTGCCAGTACTACTGAAATAGCTTGTTGAAAAATGTACTTTTCCACTCAAAATAAATAAAAATAACCACCATATGTTTCCAAACACTGTGCAAAATAGTAAACTGATGCTGCAAAGCTGACTTAAGTAAAGCAATGCCAGCTTTCACTTGCTATTATTGCTTGTTATTATTAGATAGTAGTAGTAACAGTAACAACGATAATAATAAATGAAAAACTATCCAAAACTAAAATAATGTGACATTTTTTAAGAATCCTTTGGACACATTTTGCACAAATAATTCCCTAACATTTTAACAGGCCAAAATGAAATGTGGGGAGAGACTCTTGGTGTCACAACATCTTTTTGGGAAGACATGCCATACGAATGGCTGCTGCAAAGGGTTGGACACATTTAAAAGATCAAGTGTCCTTCTTGCAATTGATTCCGTGCAAACAGACCAATTGACATCATCTGGGGCTCTGCACAGGCACAGTCTTTTTATCTGCTAGTAATTGTAAGGCTGGAGCTTTATGATGCCTGGGAAACCATTCTCGATATTCAGAAGTGATCCCAGTAATGATGATAAGTAATTTACACAAAAATATATGAAATAAAAGAGAAATTCAGAATAAAGGTGCCCTTGGTAATGAAAAAAAGGAAAAGGATTTTTTGACATTTCAGACATAAAATTTAATTGAATTCCACTGTGCCTGTTAGCTAATAGCTAACATTTTGTAGTTTAAGGTGAATTAAATTGACAGCGTGATAGTTTGTTTGGTTGGCTTTTTGTGTAAAATGCACTTGTTTCTGGTGTGATTTTTTTTAGTGAATCTGACTGTATTGTAAGGGTCAACAGCAACTCTTCTGAAAAAAAGTATTTCTTATGTTTCTGCACAACCACAACATCTGAAATGGGTTTCTCTAGACATAAAAAAGGGATTTAAAAAAATATTTCTATGATACAAGTTCTTTTTGGCAGGGTTCCAGGTTCAGATATGTTATGGTGGCATTTAGGATTACGAGGTGCAAGTCCTGACTCGATACCCCGAAGACAATATAATCATCATCATCATGAGCATCACATTTAAGTAGCGCAGATCACGCTGTACGAGTCAGCGTGACTCGGTGATGGGGCCCATGTCTGCGATTTCTTCTGCTGCTCCGACAGAGCCCTGCTGTGGGGACTCGAGCAAGTTGTTTCTGTCCAGAATTGCAAAGGGCTTTAGCCGTCTAACTATTTGAAAGTCTGACGCTTCCCCCCAGGCTATCTTTCCTGCATTTTGTCTGCCTTTGATTGTCACATCCCTCTGACGTACACCTGCAGCAACTAGGAAGATGGAGCTGGTCTTGGTAGGGCTTCACAGGAGGGCAGTTCTGGTTTTGCTGAGGTTTGTGACTCCAGCGGAAAGCGTTCAGTCCCTGAGCAGCGGTTTGGTCCTTGAAAATCTCCCCGCTGAGTTGGCTCATGTATGCCTCCTACCCAAATCCTGGCGGGTAAATCCAAGTAGATGGACACTGCCATAACTGTGCTTGCCTCCGTGTCTGCACCGGGTGAGGTCCTGACTTGGTGTGTGCACCTGAACTAGGCACAGACAGAGTATGTGTCTCGGTGGCATGAGTACATCCTTTACTCAGTAATATTTACATGCAGTAGCGGCTGGAGGCTTCGTCAAGCCCTGAGTCCCATGGGACTAAAAGCTGCTGAAATGCAAGAGAAGGAATGGCCCTGATGTGGTCATGAGACCTTCACCCTGCAGCTCCAGGGCCATGTACATTGGCCTGTTTGATGCCGTCTGGAGGTACCTGAGCTGGCTTGTGTACTGGTAGGACTGTAGCTAGGATCATGCTGTTAACCTTCAACTCTTGCAGCAGGGCTCTGCCGCGTTGCCTCTCCTGGGGGTGATGCCCAGCCTGCTGGCAGACTCGACAGAGCCTCAGTTGCTCCAGCTGAGCTTGAAGGGGGTTTTGAAGTAAGATGCTGGACTGCCATCTGGGACATTAAAAATATAGATAACCACCCTGTTTTGTTGACGTTGCAGTGGGATAGTAATCATCAAGGCAGGGGCAATGGGCATAAAGGCTTAAACTGCTCTAGCAAGACTCATCCAGATAACATCTGCCAGCTTCCCTGTATTCCCTGACGTTGAGAAGGATGATTAGCTTGAACAGAGCTAAGGTCACATGTTCAGAAGTTGGGTGGGTGTGATACAACACTACACATGCGATACTACGTGGTGCTGTGTACACACACCTACTTACCCGTACTGTGGGTACTCAAGTGAACCTGTATAGCAAGGCTAAGAGTGAGCTGTGCAGACCTTCACAAGGAATTGCAAGAAACCCTGTCCCTGTCACCCACTTCATTGAGTACGTGGTAGGTGGCATATCTTCAGTAGAAAGGAAAATGCATTTGTGTATTTGACTTGGCAGTAGAGTGTCGTTTCACTCTTTAAACCACTTCCCTGGGCTTTGGAGGTATGTCTGGGAAGAGGAAATTTGTAAAGTACGGAGTTTCAGAAAAAAGACCTAAAAAGCATTATTTTTGATCCTGATAAGGGTAAATATTCAGGATCTGCACAAGTTAGCAGTAAGTCTTTTAATGAACGTGAGTTGTTTTTTTTCACAGGGGAATAAAGCTACTGTTTGTAGCCATATATAAGAGTAAGATCAGACCCAAAACATCCAGTGGCACAGAAGAGACTGTGATCCAAGCTTTGCATCCCAAAGCGCTGGAATTTTAGAGGGTCTGCAATATTTAGGAAAAAGATGGAAGTATGTTTCTAGCTGTTTGTTTTGTTTCCTAAAGGGTTAGGGACCTTAGGGTGAGTTCTTGTCACGCCAGGTTGAGTGGAGCTCAGGAGACCTTTACCACAATGCACACGGCTCACGTCGTAGATGTCTTTGCTCCCATCATGTGCAGGGTGTACACACATATATGTGTGCATGTGTTTTGAAAGAGGTAAACATGAATTTGTGTATATACTGGTCTTTCTGTTGCATGAGGATAGCTTTGGGAATGATAGGACTCCATTTACTTTGAAATCAGCTCCAGGTGAATCAGATTCTTTCAATATCTGCATTACAAAGTAAGGTGCGTTACAGCATGTGTGAAATAGTAAACACAAACATAATCTGTGTCTGAGTACGTGGTATAGCTTTAAAGCATAAATTGCAGTCTGGGGCATAATACAGCACCTGACAGCATTTTTCTGCGTTCCTTTCTGTCGCAAAGTCCTGCTCTTATTAGTGTAAAATGTGGGCACCAGTGAAAGTGTGCGTAGGGCCCAAGAGACACCGTTTTCTCACTGAAATTATGAACAGAACCTGAGCTGCTATGAATAAATAACAGAAAAGCTACATAAAAGCATTGTTATTGACCCACCCAGAAGGGTTTGACACTGAAATGATTTTGGTGCGGGAGCTCTTATTTTCGAGCGTTATGTGCCACTTAGAATTCAGCATGGTTAAATTTTCATGATACATACACCAAAAGGCAAGGTGTTAAACCATTCAGACGCTCTGCCTTATTTATAGCACCTATCCATCCTTCCCCCCCCCCTTCCCTCTTACAGTTAATAGAAAGATTCATGATTCTTCATGGTTGTCTATCTAGCGTCTGACAGTACCGACTGCCCTGCTGAAGCGAGTCACTATCTATAATTGATATCCTTCTATGGAATAGGGTGCCGGCTGCAATTGAAGGGTTTTGCTGAAAGCTCTTAAATCCTGACAAGTTCTGCCCTTGTTCTGGTTCAGTCGCCGAGCTGCACTGCTGGGATCTCAGGGTTATTTGAAGCTGGTGCAAAAGGGGTACGTGTGTTGCACGTGAGCGTATCACAAAGTCGGAGAGCCCCGTTCAAGCCACCGCTGCGCTCACCTGCCAGGTACTCTTACTTACAGTGCGTTGCACTCCTGAAAAGATTGCTTATGCCACTGTTGAACGTGTGTATTCTAGGTTTCTTTCTTCCCCTTCTTCTTTGTAAAAAAAAAAAAAATTTAAAAATCTTATTTATTTTAAAGCCTGAGTTTGCTGCTGGGGTCCTTATCATTCAGCTGTTTAATTAATTTCTCTGCCCAGCGAGATATTATAATTGGGCTTAGCTGAGCTCAAGTTTGTTTTAAATATGTGATAAATGCACTTGAGCGCCCAGAAGCTAATAAGATATTGTATATTTTTATGAATCTGCTTTTTGTTGCAGTTTGTCTTTTTTTTTCCCCCAGAAATCAGTTTAAGGATAAAATATTGCAAAAGGGTTAGACGCTAAAGATAAAAGTTTGTTTAAGAAAATTATCCTTCAAGGAAATGACTGAAGTTATTGTTAAATATTAATACAATGGCAATCAGAAAAACGCAGTGCTGCGTATTTCTCATCCCCCTTGCTGTGTAGCCTTGATGATAATTGTCTTTTATTCAAAAACATGCTTGAAGAAGTGTAGAGCTATTTTTTTGTTAGTGTTTTCTCCTTAATTGTACAGCAATAAAATTCTCTCATTGTTGTTACATTTGATTAGATGAGATCAAAAAGCCCTAAACTGACAGCAGTGCTTTACGTTCAGGATTTCGGGCGCTGAGGTCTTCCTGCCTCTTTGATGGCACTGGAGTCACCAAGCCCCAGTGACTGCAGCACTCCCCCAGCAATCCCTGGGGCAGCTGCTGTAATTCTCCACCAGGCTCCTTATTGCACCAGAGGGAAGTTCTCTTGTGTTCCTCAGGTACCCCTGTGTTCCCAAGGTAATCGCAGTGCACTGAGGATACCCAGAAGAGCCATTACGTGGAATTCCCTGACTTGAGTTTCTTAATGTTTTTGCCCTGCACTCCTTCAGAAAAGGATGGGTTCAGCTCTGACCAGCAGAAGTTGGCCAGCGATCCATGGAGACCTGTGCCATGCCCACAGCCTGACTCTGCTTAGGTTTTGCAGCATCTCTTGTGATATGAGGTGCCTTAATTGATGATGAGCACCTCGAAACACTGAAGAAGGTGTCTAATTGGGAGGTGAGGAGCACACCACTCTGTGAAGGACGAGACCTCCCTGGAATGGGTCAGTTTGGGTGCCCAGAAGTAAGGACAGTCAAAGTCAGTAGACTTGAAAGTCTTTCTCCCTCTGCTACCATGCTGCCTTTGGCCTGTGGTTTCTTCCTCAGCTCCTCTCCTGTGGGAGAGTGGTAGGTAAGGACTGGAGAGAGCTTCACCTCTCTTTTCTAAAAAAAAAAAATAAATAATCTAGCTGCAATAGGACAATAAATCAGACTACAGCAGTTCCCATGAGTAACAGCTTCAGTGGCAGAGCTGTAGCTGACCCCAAGAGTTGCACTTTGCCCACTGCTTGCAGGAGGAGTAATAATTTAATTAATATATTAAATACATGCACCATAAGCAAACAGCCCCGAGCTGCCAAAGGTGCTACTCGTAGCTGCGCAGGTAGGCATCTCTTTCTGCGAGGAGGCAGTTGCACACAGCTGCTCCCAAAGGCAGATGATCTTCATGCATTAGGGATTTCTTCTCTGTGGGCACTGGTCATGACGCAGGTGAACTCCCAGCTGCATGAAGCAGGTCCCTTCACAGTCCCAGAGGGGTGTAATTACACATCTCAGTTTGCATGCGACTCCAAATACATGCAGGGATTTATTTATGTAATGGTTAATTCTGCTTTGCAGAGACAGTTTCAGTGCATTTTCAGTTCTGTTTGGCTTTAGTGCAGTAACACGGGGAGGCTTCAGCCCATTCGCAGGCTCATTGTGCGTGGCACTGACAGCTACTGCCCTGAAAGGTTCAGAAATGTTTCCTTTAAATTGAAAAGAGTAAGGAATAGATAAGAACATGGAATCCATTATAGTCATCATTTTTTTCCTGACAAAAGGAGAATGTTTTACGTACAACAGCAAAGGGGTTTTTCTTGAAGATTTTATTCTGTTTCATCTTATTTTTTTTACTCACTGGGGTTTGGACCCTAACCCGTATCTGGAGAAGCAACACTGTGGACAAAAGAAATCTTTCTTCAAGAGAGACAAGCTCAGGGCTTGGGCTGAAGGTTGGGACAACATGGAGAAGGCAGGGAGTTGTTTCAGAGGCAAGCAAGTGCCATGGAAAGGTTTTTTTTTCCAATTTGTGCATCCCCTCAGTATATTTGACCTTTGTAGCTATGAGGAAACAAGGGGGAGAAGAGATTATAGCAAATAATCAGGAGAGACATCTGTGCAGAAGTTCTTAGATTTTGAAATCTCTTTCTCACTGCCTGTTTAGGGGCTGAGTTATAATTAAGACACCACCTTACTGTGCTGGATTATAGGCTGCTGAACCCAGAGTTTTGAACTGTGCCAGAATAGTAGCATCGTTTATAAGCCAGCAATTCATTACCTGGCATAGAAAAGCTGGTAAGCAGATCTGTGCCCCTGAGCGCGTGTTCATTCTCCGTTTCCATGTGGGTACCTAACACAGACTTGTTTAAATGAAGTACGTCTTTAACCCCCCGTCAAAGGCCACCACAGAAGTGCTGCTGGGTTTTAAGGTTGAGTAACCACAGACAGCCCTCGCTGCTGTTGTGTAGCCTCAGTAGCCCTCAGGGTCTGGCACGGCTCCTCTTTGCCTTCCCAGCACATCCCTGCTCCGCGCCCGCCACCGTGATGCCCTGGCCTGCCAGCAGTGTTAAAAGTCAGCACTGCTGCCTTCTGGAGAGATCTCATTCACTCTGGGCTTGACCCAGAGGCCAGCTGTGCCTTGGCTCAGGTCCTCTTAAGCACTGCTCTACACAGCGCATCGGCGGTTCCCCTACCTAGAGTCTGGCTTTTGATCAATCACAGAGGAGAAGTGGGGGGGGGGAACCCAAAGTGGGGATTTCTCTTCTTGATAGAGAAAGGTTTACAAAAAAATAAATCCACCCTAATCTGTGAAGTATTAAGAGGGGATTTAGAGAGAGAAATGTAATCATTTTTTTTTTTTAATTTTAATTCCTCTGTAATTAACATTTCTTTCACAGCATTAGGAAAACTTGTTGTTAGTCTGCTGCTGCTACGGCTTCTGTTCGTATGAGTCGCCAAAGTCATTGTCTTTGAATTGGTGTCCCCAGAAGAGGCTGCTAAACTATGACATGTTGTGAGGGAACTGGGATTGTTTAGCTTGGAGGAGAGTGAGAGGAGACCTCATTGCTCTCAACAGCTACTAAAAGGAGGTTGTAGTGAGGCTGGTGCTGGTCTCTTCTCCCAAGTAACTAATGACAGGAGAAGAGGTGATGGCCTCAAGTTGCAGCAGGGGAGGTTTAGATTGGATACTAGGAACTGAAAGAGTGCTTGGGCATTGGAACAGGCTTCCCAGGGAGGTGGTGGAGTCACCATCTCTGAAGGTGTTTAAAAAAAAAAAAAAGATGTGGTGCTTCAGGACATGGTCTAGGGGTCAGGGAGACGTTGGGGTGAAGGTTGGACTTGATGATCCTAGAGGTTTTTTCCAACCTAAATGATTCTATGATTCTTTTCCACTGGTGTGGGTAGGGATGAATAGAGCTCCTCCTGTGCCCCAAGACATTACTCTAACCATTTGGATTGAAATCCTAACAAGTGGGCACTTGAGTGGAAAGGGCTGTGCATGACAGGGAGCAGGGTTCGGCATCTGTCCGTACTTGTAATCACAAAGCACTATTTGGGTGGTTTGTGGATAAAAGTACTTATTTGAAGTGTTTATTTTTCCTGACACTTCGGGTAGTGAGCAGTTCCAGGTTAGTGATAGGTGACTTCCAGTTATGGGGGGGAAGTTTAGGATAAGAAGCTGCCAGCCAAGCCCCAGAGGAGCTGCAAACTGAGTTAGTTGGCTCTTCAGCTCTTGACTTCTGTTGGCATATCAGAAAAGAAAGAAGAAGGGAAGGCCCTGCCTGCTTTTTTTTGCTGCCACCAAGCTGCTATGAAGGTTGGGCTTGTGAATTGACTCCAGCTATCTTTCAGTCCTGAGCAATAGGCCAAGACCAAGCAGATTCTCCTGGACGGAGCTGTGGCTTCTGTGCAGCTTTTTCCTGCCTTGCTACTGTTAAGTGATTTGCTGTTCAACTTCAAACCTTCTGGAGTCCCATGTTCAGTTTGGAGCGTCTCTGCGCTGCTTTTGTCCTGTCCCAGTGAACAGGGTTTTATCACAGCGCAGCCCACCTTTGCATCTTTGTCGCGAGTGCCGCGTTCTCCCTTGCAGCCGCCCATATTCTACCCAAGAGGTTTGCCCACAGAAACCCACTGCCTGGAATAGCACAAATCTGAGTACTGGCCCAGCTCTTGCATGTGGAAGTGCTTTTTCTCAGGCAGAAGTGGCAGATCAGCATGAACGAGCCGAGGCAGGGACAGGCAAGCTCAATACAGGCACAAGTGCAGCTTCTGCAGTTGGTTTTGAGAGGGCTGGGCTGTGTGGATTCATGTTTGCCGTCTCTTGTTTATGTAACCTTTTAATAGAAAGGGGGGAAAAAAGAGCAGATGAGCCTTTTATCATGGTGAAACAAATTCAGTGTTTTCCAGCGCTTAAACTTTTGTGTGAGCATGACTTCTTCAAGGTGTCGGGTACCTAATCTATAAAACGAATGGGTGGTGGTTTTGTCAGGAGTGGGTCCTCTGGTGGCTTGCACTGTAGGTATGAGGTCTGCATATACCGTTCTTATGTGTATCGCGGGGCTGAGATGCTGCAGTTCTCCGTGAGATAAAGTAGTCAAGCTGAAAATGAAACAAAGCTCTAACTGTATCCCTCCTTGTGTTTAGCAGAGATAAACTACAGTGGAGTCTCAGTGCTGCTCCGTTTGGCTTCTGGCAGCAGCTTTAATTGGTAAAATGCAGATTTTTTTTTTGATCAAGAGAGGATTATTCTTGTTATCAGTCTGGAGCATCTTATTTCAAGATGAAAAGGCTTCGCTGAATTACAGATGCCAACATTTTTACAAAGCACTTTGGCGATTGACATCTGAAAGAGAAAGTATGATTTATTAGCCTATAATGGCTAACACTGAGCACTGGGCTAGGTCCCACTGATTTGTGAAATTGCTTAATATGAATTGCCTTTTTGTGTAATTCAAGCCCCAGGTTTTTCAAATAAACTTAGAATGTATAAAGTGTATGAAACATTACATACCTGGAAAGGGAGAAAGGGAATGGGGCTGTGTAGCTTAAAAGAAAGGCAAAGGAAGAAAGGGAGAAAGAAGAAGGAGAAACAAAAAGGAAAGAGAAATGGAAAGAGGAAAGAAAGAAAAAGAAAGACCTACTTCTAAATCCATCTTGATAGTGCTTTTTTACAGTAGTTTGGTTGATATGTTGGCAGCGTAAAGATTAATAACAAGTCTTGTCGCTATCAGTACCTGCTTGTCGATTCTCTGTAACAGGGCTGTCTGTTCAGCATGGAAATTATTGATTAAATAAAAATTGCTATTAGATTGTGATGTGATCCATAATCACAAACAATGGTGGACATTCCTCTTTCAGATCCTGAGCCATGCATCAAGTTTTTCCTTGCAGTAATTTATATTGTGCTGACATTCGCACCCATTAGGCTTTTATCCTCTCCTACATGTGTCAAGAAAGCACTAAAAGAAAGAACAGCAGCAGCGCAGCAGCAGGTAGGCACTCACTAAATTTCCAGAGAAGCACAACACAGCTAAGTCTGTCCTTTGCTTCTAGTTTGCACTGGCAGTGATTTCGGCCAGAATAAGGACACTCCTCTTGAATTCAGGGATCTTTTTCAGGGTTTTTTCAGTGAGGGCAAGAGCTTGCTCCACAGGTATTCTGTACCTAAAATCCTCACTGTCCCTCTTCCTCATCCAGCTGTAGAAAAAAGCCTCACTCTTTTTTTCCCTCTGTCATTCCCTTGGCACTGGTTTTATTTATGATCCTTGTTGAAGATACAGCCATGGGTATCTCCATGTCAGGACAGTGTGGGAAGAGGATGCATCCAGGGAGATCCAGTATGGTTTTGTGGTGGGTTGTTTTAGCAATCTGGAGTATGAAGGACAAGTGGCTTTCCGGTATTTATATAGCTCTGATGCTTTCTGATTTGAGGAACCCAAGACAGGAGCGCTTCAGTTTAAACTGCATCACTTTAGGCTGAGTTAATTAAAAAGATAGTATCTCACTCTTTGCAGCATGTGTGAGCACGGTACCAACCTTCTTCCTTCTGTGAGACCCTTTGTCTAAAACTAAAGGAAACTTAGACAAAATGTTTTTGAGAGTTTGGCCGCTTACAGAAATTACACCCACACACTTTCTCTGTCCCTTTGTCTCAGAAGACCTTAAACAATATATATATGTCAAAATGGATCAGTTTGGCCTGGCTGCTGGCTCTAGACTGCATTGCACATCCTTTTGCCAGTTACCAGCACTTGGCAGGATTACTACAAGAGTTTTCTACCTCTGCACAAGAACTGAGAATATAGAAGCTTAGCACAGGATGGGTAAGCAGTGATTTTTTTTTTTTTTTGGTTAGTGTAATTTTTCTTGAAGTCAGTAAAATGAAGGGTGTATCATTTAAACTGCTACCAGTGTTATTTATCGTACGATGCACATTTCTACATCGCACTACCATTAGGATAGTTTTTGCATATCTTTCTTGTGCCTAAACTATTTCTAATATTACCAGAGATAGCCAGGAAACCCCTTCCTGCAATATTTGACCGTGTGCCACATTACACCCGGCTTAAAGAGTGTTTAACAGTGAGCTTAGCTTACTTCATTATGCAGGGCAAATAAGAAGTTCTCAGGCTTGGCTGCTGTCATTTAAATGAAGAGACCGCTTCATTTTGCAAAGCCAGAGCATGTGCCTTGCACACCTCCCTCCAGTGCAGCCACTTTCTCTGTGTGGATCAGAGCCAAGGGATTACCAGCCAGGAAATTAATTGCCAAGGGGATTCCGACACTTACAGTTAGTAAAAAAGAGCCTGAACAAAGAAGTGTGGTTTATGTCACATTCTGGAGGAGCCAGGCTCAAGCTTTGATAGTTTTTGGATGAGGGAGAGCTGCAGAGATGCAGGACTGCCCTTTGGTTTACTCCTGCAGGCTTCTGGGCTTGGCTGCCAGCACAAGTCTGTCCCGTTCAGGTGGCCACAATGGTGTGTAGGAGATGAATCTTTGAGATAATCTAGACTATTTAGGATTGGGTTTTAGTTACCAGAAGCACCTGTAAGTTCACTGCAAGTCAGTTAAAGTTAGTGTGTGGAATGCAGGGCAACAAAAAAAAAAAGGATCTTGGCTCCTTTTTAAGTATGTTAGGTGATACCCCCATGTTCTACTGAGATGTCCTGCACAGTTTTCATTCCAACAGCTCAAGTGTATGTCTGTAGTCTAGCTGCAACCTAAGACTGTCTATGGTATATACGAGGGAATAGAAGATGTTTTCCCGTGGCAAGAGAGGAATGAAAGAAGGTATCTGTGCTGTCACTCCGTGGAGCATCAAGGACAGCTAACTTCTGACACATGACAGAGACCTTTGCTAACCCCAGCTCTGCTAGGATGTGACAGGGACAACCAAGCCTAGCACAGATGTGAAAGGTAAATTCTAAATGGTGGAAAAAAGCCGAGAGAGATCCCAGAGGAGCAATAAGCTGTTGCTCGTGCCAAAGCCTTAGAAATGTTTCTTGGAGATGTTGGGAAGGAGGCACCCCAAATACTTTCTCCAGTTGAGTTGTGATATCATGGCTTTGACAGACTGCTTGCGTCTGTCACCCACCGATGTTGGATTAGTTCTACCAGCATCTCCTCTGTGATGAAACCAACATTAAAACCTACATCGCCTGGTAAGGATCTTGGTGATGCTTCGCACTGCCATCGTTTTTCTTTGTAGTTTCTGAGAAAAGTGTGGTGTGTTTTCACGTCGCTACATTCCTACCTTTCTTAGGGTTTTTTATGCGTCTCATTGCAAAAAGTGGATCAGGCATTGTCTCCTCATCTGAGCTGCAGCTTTTGTAGATTATGTATAAAGGAGACACTAAATGCACTTATTGAAAAAAAAATCCTGCTATTGAACAGTCTCTTTCTGCAGACAAAGCATTGGTATTTTTATCATAGAGGCAATTTGAACCTGTCCATGTGGGAAGCATAGGACTCTCTTTAAAAAAATTAAAAATACTTACTGATTGATTTACACAGGAAGAACCTGCTGAGGAATATCTTTTCTTTCATTTTAAGTGGATCACCGTTAGCTGTGCTGTAATCATTAACAAAGTACTAAAAGCAGGAGAAAGTGCATGGTTTTACAAAGTCTGGTCCAAGGTTGAACTAAAGTCCTGTCTATGTGCGTAGTGTTAGTGGCCATATGCTTAATACACACTGAAGACCAGATCCTACTTAATTGTCTCAGATTTACCTTGCTATTTTGCCTCATTAGGAACATAGGCTTTCAGTAAAAGGCAATGGTTTAACTTTTTTGCAAGGGATCAAGTATTTTGCTAATCCTTCTGTGTAGCTTGATGCCCCATTGCACCAATCTGGGAGTTTGGGAGACTTCAAAATCTTGTTAAAATGGTACATTTTAGCTCTTCCTTATTCTATCTTGCTATAGCCTTTCATAGATTTATAAGTTGACTCATGGGATTAAGGGGTTTGTCTCTGCTAATATAAAATGATATAAAGCTGCTGTAATATATGGTTACGTTTAAGAGCCTGTTGGTACTAACCTGCTTGCAGTGTATCTCCAACCCGAAAGGCAGTGTAAATTTTAACAGATTTTTGTCATGAAAGCCATACAATTTTTATAAAGCAGCTCTGGCTTTATGTGTTCGTTGGTGCACCACAGTTGTTGGAATATTTTGCTGGGTACTTTTTACTTTTTTCTACTTTAGGCATCTTTACTATTGAGCATTTATTTCTTGGCTCCACCAGTCTGGGCTGAGCTATGGAATGTAAAGATTAGAATTCTCTTCCTGTTTTAGTTTCATGTGAACATGCCCTGTTTTAAAGGGAAATATTATTCCTTTGAGCATGGTTTGACCCCACAGCTCAATAACGAGCTAGAAGAGCTGCTAAAGCCCCACTCCTGCAGCGATCTCAGTGCGTGTGGACCCAATCGAATTTAACGGGCTCCAGGCTGCCATAAGAGCCCATGTGGGCAGGACCGACATCTGCACGTCTCGGCGAGGAGCGATGGCTGGAATTTATCAAAGCTGAACAATATGGGGGGAGAATACTTAATTTTGGGTTTAATATATACAGCAGGTCTGATTTCCATTGAAGCTGAATGAGTTATGGTGGCAGGAAGGAAGCCGATAGATTTTTGTGTTCTGCAGCAATGTGGGAAAACGTCCAGAGTATTTTGTTCTTCTGCCTCGTGTGTGCTGGTGCGCTTCTTACCAGATCGGGATGGTATTGTCATTCTTCATACTGTTTGCAAATAAGATTAAATATCTTATTGCAGTGCCTCTTTCTGATGACTTTCTTCTCAAGCGTTGGTCTTTTTTTGCTAGTGAGAAAAATCCAGAAATAGAATATATGCTTTTAACTAACATCTGTAGCAGTGCTCAGTGCCAGGCTGTTCATATTTTGGTTTTGTTTGGGTTTTTGTTAAGGTAAGGCCTGTTTTTCATGTATGTTTTTGTTCAAGGTTGTCCACAGCTGCATGTGAGTTCAGGCTTGTAAAGAAGGGGGTCAGCGATTGCTCGCTTTGGAAACGGCCTGTGAGGGAGTTGTAATGGGTTTCAACTGGGTTTTCCTGGAAATTCTATAGAAGTTGCATGTAAAATCAATTTTTATCCCTAAATGCAAAGATCATGAAGCAGAAAATTTCCAAGTTGAGCCTCAGGTGGTTTTCTCTCCTTCCATGTTCAGTCATTCCTGGCAAGTACCAGACAGTGCGTTTTTTGAGCAATATTCACTGGTAATCTCAGATGTAGCAAAGGGCAGATGTTTGGTTTCAGGCCAGTCTTTACCCTGTTCCCCATCCAGCTGTAGGAAAAAATGCCCTTGTTTGTGCACTAATGCTTTGACTAGGATGAGAGAGGAATGTGTAACAGATTTGCAGGGAATGTGGAGCTCTTTGCAACAAAAACCTCTTCTCGTGAGCTTATGGCAGGAGCATTGCACCTCTTTGCAGTCACACCATAGAGCTGTTTCCTGGAGGCAGGAATCCTTTCTGCTTCTTAAGCTGCGGCACTCCTGCCTGTAGCCAGCTCTCAGAAATTTCTGTCTGTGGGGAGAGCTTGTGTGCATGTATGATGGAGAAAGGAGGAGAGCAGGCAGAACAGGCTGAAGATCATCAGTGCAGGGCTAGGGTATAGGATCTGGGAGAAGATGACCTCTGGTTGCTGTTGCATTGCAAAGGTCAACATCACAGTTTCATCACAGAGTCATAGATCATAGAATGCGTTGGGTTGGAAGGGACCTTGCAAGGTCATCATCTAATCCAAGCCCCCCGCAGTCTTATGGCCTTTGTTCGGCCTCTTCTTCCAGCCCTGGCCTTGTGAGCCGAGTTTAAATTCTCCTTCACTGGGGCACACTTTGCCTGGCTGCTTTCTTGGGTCTCGTGATTTAGGCTGTAGGCACCAAATTAACCTAATTTTTTCCCATGTGACCTTTACACAGAAGGCAGGTAAAATGTGAGTGTAATGTGGGCACTTAAATGTGAAGAGCATGAAAGACAAAAAGGGAGCCAAACATGGATATGTAAGATTGTTTTTCTTTAAATGATTTTTGTGCATTTCTGAAGCCTTGGTGGAGTTGAAAGTTGTAATGGGGTTCTACCCGTCAGATGGTCTTTCCCAAAAGGGATTACCCTCCAGCAAAAGGCTTCCTTGCTGTAGCATGCTCAGTGCAGCTCTCAAGCTGTTCATCGGAACATGCACCGTTTGCACCAAGAAAGATGCTGGAGTGAGGGGAAGCTGGAGGAGAGTTTACAGTGTCCAGGCAGTGGTGCAGGGCCTGCGACACAAGCTGCAGGAGCTGTGTCCAGGAGCACACCAAGGTGGAGGCAGCTGGAGGGCAGCCAGAGAGCGTGGAGGTAATGCTGGAGGTAATGCAAGTGGCAAGCAGGTAGGAGAAGGTGGTTGGGAGAAGTGCCAGGTCAGCTTGCAGT
Organism: Coracias cyanogaster; assembly: GCA_033124195.1. Classification (NCBI taxonomy): domain Eukaryota; kingdom Metazoa; phylum Chordata; class Aves; order Coraciiformes; family Coraciidae; genus Coracias; species Coracias cyanogaster. Next base: position 6,630 of record JAVSBS010009869.1, on the reverse strand, counting down.
TGACCCCTTGTGCTCTTTCAGGAATAGTGTGGGGCATTTCTTCCCTATGGGCATCTACATCCCAGTGTCTGAAGAACTTGGTCATCCTGCTGGTAACCCTGTTACGTCTTTCCCTGCCTCAGCAGTTCTCAGGAGAGCAGGGAGAGGGCAGAGACATAACCAAAACATGCCCATTCGAGAACAGTTGGGCATCTGCCTCATGGTTTCCACTTTCAGGTCCTTCACTTCTCTGTGGCAGCTCCCTCATACAAATGCAATTAGCCCTATCCTTGGGCAGGTCACAAATTCAGGTGGTTGAAGGGAGAGATGGAACTTTTTTTTTTTGGTAACATCACAAAATATGGAAGCTGTGATACCTTGCTTGAACTAAGGCAAGTGCAGTACAGACCATGAGTGCTGGAGGAGCTGGCAAAGCCCAGTTATCGCAGCAGCACGCGTTGAAAAGTGATTTCCATACATGTCTTAAAAAAAAAAGGGTAAAGAAAGCTGGAATTCCTGTAACACACCTGCTTCTCTTATTAACCTCCCAGCTAGCAGTACATGAATGCAACCTTCAAGTGATGGCACTTGGTTTTAGACAGATCTACAGAAAAGAACATCAGAGAAGAAACAAACCTGAGATTTATCAAAGCATCTTTCCTACCAGTGTAAAAGTGGAATGATTAATGTCCACAACATTTACGCTGATGTTCTGGCAGAAACTCATTTATTAGACTTTCAGGTTTAGGAAACAAAATGCAATTTCTGCTCGTTGTTTTACAGCTGCACGCTCTTCCACAGGAAATCGAGGGAGAGACATGTAACATTACCCTTGATGGAGCTGTGTTCTGCTGCAAACAGACTTAACCGTACTGTATACGTGAATATACGTATATTAAATGAAACAAGAACAAGATGTGTTCTTATTGGGAAAGAATCCCCGCAATATCCCATAAGTTCCCTTCTCCACAGAATATCCCAAAGCCTACCAAAAAACTGTCCAAAACCTGGAAACATAGATACAGGCTGAGGGAGTCAGTTCCCAGCCTGAGGAGCGAGCTGTGCTTACCCTGTTGGTGTTATGTCACATCTATACTGTATAACTACTATATCAGAGATTAAAAGAAGGTCATGCTGTATTATGAACCACTGTCTTTATTTTTAGGATTAGATAACTTTTCTCTTTTTTTCCCCCCACTGATTCTCTTTATGTCCTAAGGGCAGCTCCTTTCTCTTGGGTCAGGAATGTAATAAGGCAGGTTTTCCTCTCTCCAGGATATTGTGTCTGTCTCACTGTGTTTAAATTGCCACAGAAAGCTCTTCAGAGCAAAATACAGTATTTTCTTTGTACAAGAGCCAACGATTGACATATCCTTGGGGACTTCTCTGTCTTTAGCATTTAAACATACAAGTTGGCTATGTTTAACCTATTGATAGGCAATGAAGACAACTACAGAATTTATTGCAAGAGAACAAAAGGAGAAGCAGAAAGAAAACATCTTTTTTTAACTTGGGGATTGTGAACTTTTATTGCTGTTAGTGCAGAGAGATGGAAAAAAAATAATCAGACCTATATTTTCAGCTGAAACGGGGGTGAGAAGAAAACAGTCCTTCTGGGTTGTGTCCTTTGAATTGGCATATTCTTGTGTATTAGTAGTACAGTTTCACGTTTAGAAAACAGGACCTCTCCAAGCCCAGACATAAAAGATTATTTGATTTGCCATGGCTTGGTTAAACAGCATTAGTGGAAAAAAAAATGACTCTTGCTCAGGCTTATAGTAAACTCCACAAAATGCAAATGTTTATTAATTATTATTAGTTTGACTGCTTTTGGTCTTTATGCATTCCTAGCTTCCAAACTTGTATGCCCCATGGGACAAGAACAGTCTCTTTCCATGTGTTGCACTGACCCCAGATCTTTAATATTTTTTTAAATACGACTATGAAACTGGTCTTGTCCCAGTGGCAGCTGTGCTGGCCCGAGACAGCTGTTGACCCCAACTGTTTGCTACAACATCTGTGGGGTTCCCCTCAGTCTGCCCTCCACATGGGAATGCTCCCTCAGATGCTGGAGTCAAACCAGCCAGATTAACCCAAGCCCTTCAGACTGAGGCAGGTGAACAAGCAATTTATGAGCTATTGAGGCAGTGATACTGGAAGTACAGCAACATCTCGCTAAGAAAAGGTGATGAGCTGTTACGGGGCAGAACCAGCATGGCCAGAACATGATGTGATCCCCATCACCCACCACGTTCCTCTTTTCTTACTGTTTCTGTCCTCTCTTCCAGCCATTGGTTTCCATCCTTCCCTCTCCTGTGCTTGTCACCCCCATCCATCTACTTCTGTACGCTGTCTCAAGTTATAAATCATCATTATTTTTCAGTTGACTTGGCCTTCTAATTTTGATCCCTCCTTTTCTTCATTGACCACTATTGCCAGTTCTCAAGGGACAGAGATGGGAATCCAGAACAGCTCAGTAATAAATGAGCTTCAAGCATGAATGCAGCTGGGGCTGACTTTTTCCATATAATTAAATATTAACAGTCACAGACATGGAGTTCGTAGATTAAGTTTGTAAAATAGTGGAAGTGATATTTCCTATGTTCCACATACTTCACTCCTTTTTGAAATAACCATCTTTCTGACTAAAACTTTATTTAGTCATTTGAGCTTTCTTAATGAGGAAAACTCCTTTAGTCCCGCCAGAGTTAGAAACATTTGGAGCACAAATTTTTTAGGTTGTTTAATACTGTTAGTAGTTACTCTCACAAGTAACCCCCAAATATCTGATGAGTGAAACGTTCTGTGGCACTAGTCCTCATTTAGGTTTACAGTCATGACCAAATCTAGGAGGAGCAGGGGGCTTCTTTTGTTAGTAGTGGAAAAGTTTGAAAATTAAGTATTGAGATGGAATGACAAGATCAAACACTGTGAGGTGAGGTGTGCAGCGTGCAGGCAGAGTACTTAGTGCATTCATTATATGCAGAGGAAATTGCCGTGCAGTGCTTTTAAGATCCAGCTGATTTGAACGGTGGGTATTCCCTTTCAGCAAAGGTGTCAAGACTGTCGAGGCGCTGACCTGCTTTGGGCCAGATTAGTAGATTGTATAAATTGTCATGTTGCTAATCAGCGTTAGCAGAGATCTGTCACAACAGCATTTCTTAAATCTTCCATAAAGTATGCAAGACAGCCGCAAGAACTCTAATAGAATAACAATAACTGTATCCAAAGGAAGGGAAGCAAGAGTGGAGATAGTGATCTGAGCCTCTCCACAGTCCTGTGCCTGTGTGGAAGTGCAGAGTTCTTCGTGTATAGCTATAGTTTCAACTTGGCTTTAGGAACTGCAACCAGCTTAAGCATTTATGCCACCATAAAGGTTTAAAGCAGCTTAAGTGCTTCTTCCGTCTCAGGAACTAAAAGTGGCTTAAGTACTTATGCCACCCTAAGGACACGAGGTCAAAAGCATACTCTTGACTTGTGCAGCAGGGAGGAGACAAGTCTCTTGTGGCTGTTTAGCCTGGTTGTGCCTGCAAGTGTCTTTAGTAGGGAAAGAACAGACGGGATCCGTACCTATTTTCCAGCAGATAAGAGGAAATTAAAATGCATGCATTGTTCTAACAGAGAGTCACAGAGGTTAGAGGGAGACTCGATGGCAGTGATTGGAATGTGTCCGAAATGTCTGCGGGGAATTTCACTCCACAGAGATGCTTTTTTTTCTTTCCCTCCTCACAATGGGATTTCTATTGTCACAGGATGTTTCCTGCCTCACCAGGACCTCCTTTATATCCTGACTTCTTTACGAAGCTTTTGTCTGTCCGTCTTGCTGTGGATCATGGAGTTTATCGAGATGTTAATGAGATGGTAGGGAGGCCTGCCTGATGTCATCTCTTAGTTGCCTGACTACCTAAAATGGTAGCAAGGAGCCGTGATGTGCCATGGATTGCATCCCTGGGGAGCAGGCAAGCATGGGTACTCGCTTAAGTGCTGCCCTGTCACTTTTCTGCATGCTGATACCCTTTTTACAATCACTCAGATATCTCAGGAAGCTGTATGGGTCAAGAACCTCAAAAGTATATACACCACCCAGGAACAAGTGACTACTTTTCATGGGAATCAGAGACATAGTAATTCTTTGCATGTGGGCTTTAACTTTCCTGGACCTAAAGTCTCGCCTCTACTGTGGCCTTAGGAGCAGGTACTAATTCCCAAGTTTTAGTTAGGAGGGGTACACTGACAAGCTATAAGGAACTCGGATGCTTTGCTAGTGTTCTCAAGTCCAAAGCAAAGGAGAAATCCATGCTTAAACTTAAGCGAGGACCGGGCAGTTTGAATTTTTTTTGTGCTAAGTCTGACGAGCTCTGGTGTACTTCATACCATTTTGGTCAAGAATGCTGAAGTCATACTAGAGCAGGTGAAGGGGAGGACTGAGAGGACCACTGAGAAGGTACAGGCTAACACAGTCCTGGAAGCGGCAACCAGGAGTTTGGGAACAAAATGAAAGGCAGGACACAGGGAATTCCACACCTTAAGCTAAAGCAGGTTAAGTGGAGGCATGAGGGCTTGGTCATCCTAGAGAAGACCAAAAGGAACCAGCTTATTGAATCCAGCAAATGAAGGCAGAGAGGAGGGTGCTGTCTGTCTGTTAGTTGGGGTGGAGGAAGGCAGAGAAATAAACACCGTGCAGAGAAGCAGAGCCGTTTAAGCTACAGGATAGTGCTGGCACAGGAACAAATGAATATAAATTGGCGGTGAATAAATCGCAGCTGGAAATTAGTTGCTAACCAGCAAAGGAGTGAGTTCCTAGAAGAGCTTTCCACTGGGAGCAGAGGGAGCAGATCACCAATGTACTTAGAAGACAGAAGCTTGCTCCGTCTGTGACCAGGATTATGTGTAGCGGATGGCCACAGTGAGGGATGGACCTTATGACAAGGAACCTTTGGTTTTTAACTGAATGTGGTCTTAAGGACACATCTACATCCCCAATGCAAAACACACAAATAAGAGTGTTCCCGGCAGGACTTAGAGGTCAGGGACAGCCGATCCCCTTCCAAACCAGCCTCAGAGCCAGCCAGCCTGTTGCTGCCGGACAGTCTCTGCACATTTCCTCTCTGCAGCCCGTGGGCTCCGTGATGCCCTCGTGCAGCTGCGGGATGAGCTGTGTTTAGTGGCCGTTCCGCTGCGATGCCTCTTCGCCGTTCACGGTTCGTCTCCTGCGCAGCAGATGCGGCGGCTCTGCTGGTCTGAGGGACTTTCTGTGGCAGCGCGGTTCAAGGGGAGATTTGTGGCTTAGATGCTGCTGCTGCTTGGTGTCAGTAGTGAGGTGTAGTAAGAAGTTATTTAGCACCTGCTTTTAAAATACGGGGAAATAACTGTGAGAGGATAAAGTGCTGAAATTGTCATTGTGTAATTGAAATTAAACCAATTTTTGACAATAGTGGTATGCCTCCTGCTCTGCCACTAACTTACCACATTATATCAATACAGTATAGTCTCTCCCCAGTTTTATCCTAGCATATGCTAGGACAGCGTGTCTAGGTTAGAAAGCAGATTCAGGAGGTTTTTCACAATGTTTTCTGCTTTATCCACCCAATAACACTTTGCTTTCAGATGCAATCGCAGTTGCAGGTGACAATCATTCTTTTTCTGTTGTTCCTAACTCATTCCACGGGTATGAAGAGGCTTTACTCCTGCTGTTTGACTACTGTGAGAGCACATTTGGCCTTTGTTTTTGTATTGAATAGCTAATGGGTACCAAGCAGGCGGCTAGGATGTACTTACTTCTTTCTTCTAAAAAACACATGGAGGAGGGAAATGGAACACTAAGATTATTGCAGATCCTACTTCCAGTGTCACCTCGCATCATCTGCTACAATATGGAGTAGCACGTATGGTGTGCACTGTTTTTATGAGAACACGTGCAATTTAAGATGTTCCCTTTCTAAATAGTATTTCTTACCGTGTAGGCATTTATGCTTCCAGGACACAGCAGATTGTGTTCCCTCTGTTACCTCTGCTTTTTGAGCTTCCCCAGTAGAGATGACAAGCCAACTTCAGCCTTGATTTCAAGGAATTTGGTGGCTTTTTTTTTTTTCTCTGGAATTGAAATCCATCTCAGAACCTCCTCCTTCAAAGCCAGAGTGGTCCGAGACCAACATCAGTATTTAGGTCAGCTCTGTCTGTTCATTTTAGAGTATTTTGGAGCTGAATGATAATAGCAAGATTTTTTGAAGAAAAGAAGAGCCAGGACAGACTGAGGTTTGGTGATGAACATTAAAGTGGCATGAAAGTGACTGGTATTCTGCAAATGAGCCCTGTTTAGCAGCTTTCTGGAGCTGTGTGCAATGGGAGATAGCTAGTGGAATTCCAGCTTTTAATGTTGGGGGTTTTTTTCAGGTCAGAAATTCTTATAATACAGAGCTGGTGCTTCAGAGCCTTATATTAGCAAACCTGACACTAGGGAGTAATGTCATTGGCTTTCATGCGCCTATTTACTGTAATAAGGATTACCAATGTAAGTAAAACTTCCAGGTTTGGGCCTCCAAAATTAAAAGAAAAGCCTTTTCACACCCTGAAACTGCATCAAAATTCAATTTCACCAGGAAAAAAAAATCCTTCTGATCTAGTCCCTGGAATGTGACATTTCATGGGTGT
>JAVSBS010009868.1:0-25147 GCA_033124195.1 Coracias cyanogaster | reverse complement strand
TAATCCATGGAAGTTGTAGTTCTCTTCAGCTGACTTAGGAAGGCATTCCAAACAGTGGGTCAGTTTCCCACAAAGGTAAAGAAAGAGCTTGAGAGAATCAAGAAGCAAGACTCACTTGATGATGGCTAGAGACCCTCCTACTCATCAGAAAGTGAGCTCTGAAATCTGTGATCTGTGAAACAGCATGTGAACTGCAAGGGCAGTTACACAAGAAAGAGTTTTGACTTTTAAAAATATAAAATAGGGAAAGTCTGCATGTTTATTCTTTCTGTTGTATTAGAAAACTGGGATCAGAGCAGATGCTCATATTCTAATTGTACCGCTTCCTATTATATGAACCAACTAAAATGCTCTTTGCTCAGGAACCACACGCTTTAAATTCAACACGAAACAATACATTGTTATTAAAAAACAGAGTGCACAAAGTCTCATTAAAAGGGCTTTTTCCCCTTTCCCTTGTACTTTTAAATGACAGTGTAATAGTTTCCAAATAAATGAAGAAAACACATTTACTAGGAGCTACAATTGAGAAGACTATTTTATAATTGATGGCCAATTCTTTCCAAAGCTTCAGTGGAGGGTTATGACATCCATTATTGTAAATCCCATACACCACCGATGCAGAAACACAAAACCACTTACTGGATGCCGTACAAGAAACAGTCCAGCCAGTGGAACTTTAATCGTTATTACTAAACACATAAAATAACTTGTAAGGAGACTTTCTCAAACAAACACAAGTGTTTTAGCAGTAATAAAAGATAAGAGTCAAGATAAAAATCACATATGAAAACTCCACTTATTTTTCTGAGGTATTAAAACCACATTATTAGAACCGAAAGGATTTGAGAGAACAAATGATCTTTCACCTTTGTATTTTTCATGTACTTCATGTGTTACATTTATTTTATGCATGCAACTTTTTTCCCCTCCCTCTTCCATTTCTTTTATGGTTGAGACTGCAAGCCAAATGTTGTTCGGTGATTAACATACTTAATAAAATTTTTCTCTCTCTAAACTGTCGCCAGTTAAATATGCAAACTGTGCAATGTGTAGTGAAGTACACTAAAGCACACAGAAATTAAGCCAATGCCCAAAGCCGGGCAATATTGGCAAAGCAGATTGTACAGTTCAAGCTCTCTCTGATGCCTCACAATATAAACTATCTCCTTCACCTTCTGAAGAACTCTTCTACAGATGTTCAAAGTACAGTCACTGTTTAATAAGACAATCCCTATGAGCCTTCACACAGGGAACACTGTCCATTGTACCCAATATTGCAAAGATAGGACGGGTAATTGGGATATTAAAAACAAAACAAAACACATTTAAAAAAAAAAAGTTAAAGTCTTCCTCCAGCAACATTTGGAAACCTACTGGACTCTGGCAGTTTTCGAGGCTGGTTGCTTTGTTGGTATTCTATTGTAAGAACGATACTTCTCTATATTCTGAGGCAATTAAATAAGCACAAGTGTGCCTGCACACAACTGTAGGTTACTGATACCCATAGAAAAACTTGCAGGTGAATAAAAGTTACTGCAAACCATATATGCAAAATATCAGGCAAAGAGCTGGCCATCTGGTGTAGCCGCTTCCTCTCCTGAAATAAAACACTCAAGCAATCATCCGTAACTGAAAGAATTTTTCTAAAGACCTAGAGTTTTTGAAAAGAAAATGAAACACAACCACGCTGAAACATGAAAACATCCCCTAAACGCCCTAAATAAATGGTGCCGTAAACATAATGGAACTTTAGTGGAGAACTGTAGGTTGTCTGGGACATTGAGAAATCCAAGCAGGAAAGTATGATACTGAGAAAACTAAGAGTATTTGTACGCTAGCACCTGACTTCAGCAAAAAGAACACAGTGCTTCAGAAAAGTTTGTGTAGTCTCCTTGTGATAATCTGGAGTTGAGACAATGACATTTCTAGTCAAATTTGTTAATTCTTGGACATGAGTCTTCCCAACTCTTGGCTGTTCCATTGAAGTGCTACTTATGGAGAAGCCAGACCTCCTGCACATGTTTGGAGTAGAACTGCTAAGTGATAGAAGTCCAGTTCAAAAATTCAGTAACAAAGAATTTTGAAAAACTCTTCTGAATTTTAGTTCATTTGAATACTTCATGCTTACACCAATCCCCCTAAAGATAAAGATAATCATGTTAAAGCCTCTGTGAATATAGCCAACAGGGATCACAGCAAGTCTGAGCTACCATCAGATAATTCTTTGATCATGAAATATATAAAAACAAAAACTGTTTAAGTATTTTGCTGAGATACTTTTAAGAAATTAAGATGCCATTAGAGATGAACAGATGAATGAAGAACCTTAGTAACATTTAGCACATGGTGTAAAAATTCCTGTACTGAATAACACTTCAAAGAATTGGGAGAGGGAAGGAGTATATTTGTGCTGCTTTGGGGAAATGGGGGTCAGCAGGAAGGAGGTGGAAACACAATGCTGAGAACATTTCCAAACAATGCTGAGAACTGCCTTGTGGAAAATGAAACTAAGCTTTGGAGAATGTTGTTAGAAATATTTTTCCAACAACAAATTGAAATTTTTGGTCAAAACACAGATCCATCCAGAGCAATGCTCTCCTCCCTTTGTTTTCCAAACGACAAAAATTAAATACCACATAAAAATCCAGTCCTTTCATTCAGTAAGAATACACTGTGAAGAGATGAACCAGCTTCTTGCTGCATAGGACCAACTTCTGCACTGCTTGTCCAGCCTGCTCAGAAAAAATACTAACTCAGACCTCACATGTCTCCCAAATCCTGCATTTTTCTCAGGCTAAGGCATAATTTCCCAGATTCTTCACTGACTACTAGAATTTTCAGAAATGGGAACACACGTGTCACTGTTCCCATTAACTGGAAAGAAGCAGGTGTCTCTATGAAGTTTGTAACATCTTAAGCAAATAGGCATTAATATTTTCAAAAGAGAGAAAACCTCCTAAGCCTGGTGGTCATTTTCATCTCTGCCTTTGGTGAGACCACTTCTACTTTACAAGATAGCTTAAAACTTACATTAAAGACACTCTATTTATATTAAACATTGCTCATTAATGAAATCTATGAAACGAACAATGAATGACTACACGATAAAGCTAAACCAAACCCCCATTGTTTAGAAATACCTTGTTTCAATATTACTGAAATGAGATCAATTTGTTTCAACAATTATAATTTAAAACTGTCAAAAGACAACCTGTTTTAATGACATGCTGACAATGCTGAAATAATTATATTTAGACAGAAAAGCAACCTATAAATATATACTTATTTTAACCTGCACTAACAAGGACAACACAAAAGACTAGACCAAATTTTGACGCTGGTTGTGTGCCATTTACCAGCTGTTCAAACATAAACTTTAAGCCTGGCCTTGGCTCATGCCTACAGAGGTGCCTGATGGCTGAAGTTGGGGGTTGAGGGACAGGGGGACAGGCTTGCCCTGCCAGCCCCAGGGGATCCTCACAGGGAACCCCATGGCTGCAGGCTCCCAGGGAGCCACTGGCCCTCTCTCTAACTCCTATGAAGGGAAACATTTGCAAGATGTGCTTATAATATTAATTACTCCACACAATCATCTCACATACAGAATAATAATAAAAAAGGTGCAAGTGTAAGACCAGGACAGTGATCCCAGAAGAAAAGCATGCAGATGTCCTAAGCCTAAATTCATTTGAATTGAGATTTCTTGACGCACTGAAGTTACTCTCACACAGAGCTATCTCTCTAGAAAAGTTTTATTTTAGATGTAGAGAAAATGAGGGGGATAGGTGGATGTATCTTCACAAAAAGCTCTTTACTCCTCCGTGAAATTCAATTTAAAAAAAACCACACACCCCCCCCCAAAAAAAAAAAAAAACACCCCACCAAACCCAAAGCACCCCCCACTCCCAAATCCTCCCACTGTAAACCAGGAACATCTATGTTTATCTTCATCCTGAGAGTCTGTGTTCACTTCAGCATATGGCACTGCTTCAGTTTGGTTTGTGTGGTACAGAAGTATAATCTCAAATCTTATGGCAACAGGCACAGAATTAGATCTTCCCCCGCTTTAGTGTCTGTTGCTTCAGTGATTTGCTGCAGAAAAGCAACATTTTTGAACCATAGACTGGTACAAGCTCCTTTCAGAGAAGGAGTGGCATGAAACAGACTTTATCAGCCATGAAGTTTTCCCTCCTCTTCCAAAAGAAATTACCTCTGGGGATAGTCTCTCATTTCCTTTCTTGCTCAGTTTGCTGGAAGCTGGACAGCCATTGCTCTGCATAGTTTTACCCATTCAGAAATATTTCTAATTACTCCCAACAGAGGTTTCTCATCTAATTCTCCCCTCTTAATTCAATTTCCTTGCTGGAAAACAGGACTTAAAGTTATTGTCACAGAGTATGTCCTGAAATGGTCCTGGAATTGGTACCCCAGGAACCAGAATGTTTACACAATTTAAGGTTTATGAAGTTAGGACCTTTAAAGGAATTTCTGATTCTGAGTGTACCATGAAGCCTGCAGCAGCCATGAGTCAGGTAAAGGGTATAAATCTTCCTATCTCAAGATGAAGCCTTGGATGGAGGAGCCACAAGGGCTAATTCTGCTCTTCTCAACACTAATTCTGCTCTTCTCTAGGGTGGTCATGATCTGTAAACAAACTGCAATAAACATCTGCAGCTAAATAACATGGAATCACCTTTTCCACACAGGTCTGTCCTTACTAATCTACTCCAAGAGTCAGAGGAGGACTTCTCAGGTCAGCAAGAACAGGCCTGACCATTTAAGTTGTGTCTCCTTGCATCTGTGATAAGACTTGTGAGTCCCTATGCTAGACTGCAAGCAGCCTCCTCCCATCCAGTTTCTCTGTTCTTTTTGACGCAATTAAAAATAGTCAATAACAGAGACCTCTATTCTCTTTACAAAGATAATCTTCCTGAAGTGGTTATGCTTGATTCACGCTTTCCTTTCAAGTCAAATGCTCTTTTACTGGTTTTCCTATGCTTCCTTCCTGCAGCCCAGAGTAACTGAAGAGGAAAACAGCACACAGGAAAAAGAAGAAACTGAGGGATGTGATATTACTTGTAATGACATTACAGAGCTTCTCATATTCTCCACATGGAAAGTAGGCTCTTGTGCATTTACCACAAAAGCAGGAACAATAAGGCAAATCCTCTTCAAAAGAAATCACAATCTGATTTCCCACCTCCTAATCAGATGATTACCTGTCAGTTCAGGAGCTTGGCTGGAATCGCATGCGTTTGCAATTCCTACAGCTCACAGGCTCAGTGTCCAGAAAGTCCATTAGCCATCTAATGGATTGAAAGTAGCATAATCAGCTTCAGGGAGCGCCAACAAAATCATTTTGAAAAAGAGGAAAATATTTATTTTTGCCTTTCAAAAAAATTCAACAAACAAGCTTAGGCAGCATCCTGACCACCGGGGGATAAATCAGTTTTCAGCTGCCATGGACAGGTAATGAGGACCTGCTGTTGACACAGTTGTGGAGGAAAGATTCACTAGCCATTTTTTATTCCTACTGCAACAGCAGAAACTGGGCGCTGTTTATTATTATTTGTGACAGCGTTTCATGCAGAACAGCAGGTCCTCATTAAGAAAGCCGTATTTACCACAAGCATTCACCTCTCTTATGCAGAGATCAAGTTACCATTTCAGCTCACAGCACAGAAAGATCTACTTTCTCCTTTTCAGGAGGCAAGAGACAATTGGAAGGAATTAACACACACATGTTAACACAGGTAAATTTTTGCCTTTCAAAATTACATCTTTTTAATAGCAGTAACACAGAAGATCACCATACAATTAGAAAAGTTTGCCTGCCTAGTTTTCATTCAAACCTGAAACAGAGCAGAAACGGACACAGTAAAATCTATGCTCCTTCAAAAGTACAAAGATAGGAGCACCTCTTCAGGTAAAGATTCACAATTACATAACACAGTTAATTTTGTAATTAAATATGGACTAAAACTCAGGGCTGTTTATAACTTGCAGATGTCAGTCACTAAATGAGGGCATATGGAGTAACCTCTATGTGATAAAAGCACAGTGCATATATCCACTAACAAAATTTTCAGAAAACATTAATATTTAGTGGTTAAAAATCTCATGCAACAGGAAGTAAGGTGCAGTGGAGGACAAGATGTAAGAGATTTTAATTTCTCCTCTTTCCAGGAATGAGCATAATTACTTTTCTTCTTAAAACCTCTAACTGAAAAGCCTTATATTTCCTTGATCATAAACCCATCTGATAACAACACCATCGCAACTCCGTCAAATTGTAGCTGAACAGTTAACACCACCACACTTACCCAGGTTAAATGAAAACCAGAAAGTAGGCCAGGTTAATAGTTGTTTTGCTTCCAGGAAGAAAAAAAAAAAAAAAAAACCACAACACAACAACAACCACAAACAAACAAAAAAAAGACAGAAAAAGAAAAGAAAAGGAAAAAATCCACGATGCTACTTTTTTAGAGATTGGAGTGCTTTGTAATTCAGATATATGACTCTGCCTCTCCTTCCCGCCTATACTTTATCGCAAGCATTTTATTCAGATTACCTCTAGAATATTCAAATAATACCTGATGTTGATACCCAATGTTCAGAAAAAAGCCCTGTTAAGCTTTAATGACAGCTCCAATAACGCATTTTCTAAGCAGCTGCACACTACCTCAGCCATACACCATTGCCTTCGGCAGAAGTGCTGCTAAAAGCCCTACGTAACCACAGCTAAAAATATCATCTTTGGCTATGCTGTTTTATTAGAAGCTACCAAGGAACTACACAGTACCATAACCTACTTACATTATACAAAATAATACTGTGTTCTCCATATTAACAAAGGAAAGCAGCTCTCTACATTTAGTAGATAAATACCAGCTTTACCAAATAAGATCACATCTAGAAAAAGTATTTGTAGGAAATCACATAGGCTTGTTAAATTTGATGAAATTGTAACATTGCAGGACTGGATTTTGATCACGGTACAAAGGTTGATGATCATGCACTCCAAAACACTGTTACTGAAACTCTGATAAGCTCTCAATAACTTAAAATGGAGAATTAAGGGTAGAATTGCCTGAGAGAGTCTGAAGGAGGACTTCATGACTTTGATCAGGAGAAACTACAAAATAGTGACTTAGACCTATGATTTATGCAACAGCAAACACAGTAGCTAAAAAAATTAAGATGCATAGGTATTTTTAAAAAATTGACGAGATCACATAATGTTAATTTTTTTTATTTCCAGTGGTCTAGAGACAGGTATCACCTATATAACCTTGTTTAAAACTTTTTCCATTAAAAATTCCCTGCATAACACAAGAATTAAAAGTACTAACCCAATACTGTCTGTGTACTAAGAGATGGAATCACTTTCAGTTGCAAAAATGTATCCCAAAAAGATGCCTCTATTTTGAATCAATGTATTCTGTGATCCCAAATTTTGAAGGAATCATGTCATCAAAAAAATGCGCCACAAAAAATAAAGTAAAACATTATTCTGTTCAACTTTGCTAGATATGCTGGGTAGCCAGTCTCAAGTGTTAAATTAATGTGGTTTTTTAATTGTTGTTAAATTTTGCATAATTTTACTATAAAGTTTATTTGGTCACAATGCAAATACACTTATATTAAAGTTTCTAGAAACAGTGTCTTGGACATGCAGGACACCTTCATCTCCTGGAGACAGCACCAGGAATGTCAAAGAGTAAAAAAGTAATCTATATTCCAGAATTGTGTTTTCAAATAAACAAAAGAACAACTTGAGCAAAAATGTTATGGCCACATCTAACAGTGCCAAATAGTTTGAATAGGGCATAGACCTGTAATTGTATAAAGTAATTTCCTCATAAAGACAGCATAACTGAACACGTAGCTCAGCAAATAATGAAGAAAATAAAATCTGTTAAATAGTAATTAACTTGCAATTAACTCAAATTAGTCAAGTGTCATGTACACAATGGGTGATGGAGTCCATAGTGTATCAGAGTGAGAATAATTGCCATATAAAGCCAAAATTGAGGGGAAGCTCAGGAAGAGTAAGTATAGTTAGGAAGAATTTTTCCAAGATGAACCTAAGGATTGAAAGCAAATACTGAACTCCTAGGAGGATTGAGAAAGTGGCTCAACAGATTAAGGAAAGAAAACAAACAATTACTGGGAAAGGATATTTAAAGTAGCCCACAAAGTAAGAAAAAGTTGACAAAAAATGTCACCACAGATTACAAGAGCTTTGTATGGGATGAGAACCCATAAGGGAGTCTGACTGATTAAGAGCAATGAAAAGAAATATCTAAAATGAAGAATTTATGTCATTCATTAGAAAAAACTCATGAAGACTTGTATGTTACTCCACCCTCAGAAACAGTCCTGAAAATCCCCACTGACCTGTTTTTGAAGGGAAGAACAGAATAGTTGTTTTACAAGCAGTTTGTTACGGAAGATCTAAAAGGTGGCATTGGCACACAGGATAAATCACCAGCAGTATAATTAGTATAACATGGGATAAATAGGTATCTATATAACAAACCACAACTGCAAATCATTAGAATTACTCAAAAGAGTAATTCTGGGGTTGCAGGGGAAGGAAAGACATGTTATCACTAGAATGAGAGCAATAGGAACATGTTCTCTTGTGTGAACCTGCCCTTTAAGCTTTGTGACTAAGAGTTAGCAATTGATTATTTGTGCAGCTATTAGGAAAACGCCTCCTATTTCTCTACAAAGCTTTGGAGAGCTAAACAAGATATACTAAAACAGAAATGTAAAATATATCTAAAATATACCAGGACGACAACGGCTACAAATTGCCAGGGAACGTAAAGAGCTGTGAAGACGTAAAGCACAATAATAATGACAGATTTTATTTTGTCCCCATATAGTACACTGTGGCTACATGTCATGTTTGGTAGACGTACTAACCCACAAAGAACTGCTTTTTGGAGCAGCTAATGAAAAAAATGCATAAGATGAGAAGCAACTCTTGAATCAGCTCAAGATTTAAGGTGAAGTTATCCAAGAAAACCTCTGGAATAGACACTGCTCCACACTTGAGCAAGCTGCTCATATGAGAGGGGAAAAGAAGCCAAACAGAAACCCAAAAAGAATCCCACAAGAGGCTTAACTTGAAAGGTTAGCTTGCTTAAGTTAAAAAGAAGAATTATACAAAAAATGAAGAAGCTAGTTAAAAATAAATTAAAAAGAATCAGCTAAGATTTTAAAATATTCATATAAATATTTTAAAGCTTCTTTTTTATATAAACTGGCATAGAGACTCTTTAAAGAAACCACTGTAAAAGCTCAGAGTACATGTAGATTACCTATCAAAAATAATTTAAAATGGCCTTCTGAAAAAGGTCAGTGTGCTCAAAGAGCCGAGTAAAAGAAGCTATTAGACATGAAAAGACATCCTTCAAAAAGCAGAAGTTGCATCCACCTGCGAAAATTGTAAATAAACTGTGACAAAATTAACCTAAACCAGAATCAGCAGGGATTAAAATAAAAATAATAATAAAAAAACCAACAAAAAACAAACCACAACAAAATCCACAAGAAGATTTCAAGAAGCAACTTGCTGAAGACATAAAAATTAAAAATACCAAGTTTTTGAAATATCCACAAGAATCAGCAAGCCTGTTTGAGCACACAGAGCTGATGGATGCATATGAAGAACATACAAAGAAGGCGAACTGAATGAATCCTACCTACCCATGTTTGCCATAGAGAGGCTCAGTGCTAGTTCTAAGCTTGAGAGATTCTCCCTGCAGGGTGATTACAAAATACTTCCTTCAAACTGACCTGTCAATAGAAAGCATTTAGAATAAATTGATAAAATGAAGAGAAACACATGGTATACACCCAGTGGTTCCAAATGAACTCAGATATAAAATCTGCAATTATCTAATTGTGGTTTGTAACCTACAATCTAAATTACTGTTAACACCAGTAGAACAAAAGATAATAAGCACAGTATCAGGAGACCAGGGCATTTGACTTCTGGAATGGCTATATTGGAAGAAATTATAAAGAGAGACTAAAATGTTTACCTCATTGATTAAACATTGAAGAATTTTTAAAGAGCCAACATCCTGGAGGGAAGCTGGGTCTCCCAGGTCTCTTAGTAAGAGCAATGAAAAAAGAGTGAGCCAGCCAATACTGTGCACTTGTGTTCCCCCCCCCTCCTAAAATTGTGGCAGAGTCTTTCACTGAAGACTGTCATGGAAGAGGAAGAAAGGTCCTCTTGTAGATTAATAACTGGTAGAAAGGCAGGAAACAAAAGCTAGGAAATACTCTTACATATATAGTTATCTGCATAGATTTTCAGATAGGATTTGTAAAAGCAAACCCCACAGTAAAGTGTTCCTCATTGTAAATTTCACTCTGACACTGGTATTTAAAAGCAATTCTGACAGAAGCAAGCTACATGCTAACACATCGCTCCATAACAGCAGCTGTTTACCTCCTAATCTATCATTAGTTATCTTCCAAAAGAAAATAAAACTCAACCCAAAATAATAACAAAGTAAAACCAGCATGAACAATTTCTCTCTGCATTACTGCTGAATAGAGGAGTCAGATCTGTTTGTTTTTAAGAAGAAATTATGCTAATTTAAACAAGAAAGCTACAGTAAGAAATAAATTGTTGCACATCTTACTCAGAAACATCACATAACAAGGTCATTGTGGCTGAGGCAATTATTTTGGCAAATTGCCGTGGAGGGATAAGAGCTAATAACACAAGTTACAACCAGTGAATTGCACATATGCGTCTTAATGCTCAATGGATAAAGAAATTTATTTCTGTAAATTAGCAATATGATAAACAAGGCAGTATTCTATATAGACATCACTGTTCAGGAATCAGCCTTGCCAGACAATGACACATTATTTCACCAGGAGGTTTTTCTTTGTCTTGTTATATAAATTAAACCCAGCATCAAGCAGCCACTCAACAACGAGAGCAGAGCAACACCTGTAATTCCTCAGAGGACAGGGCCAACAGATCAGACAATCCCCTCCTGTAGGGCACCACATCGACAGGATGCGAGTCTACTAAGAAAAAAAACCAACTATGATCATTTTTATTCACAAGTAAATCTGGCAACTATGCCATTTTAACTTCCAATAGCAAATGCAGCGCTTGTCTGTGGTACTTTGGATGTCAATGCAGAAAAGCGGAGCTCTGTGCACAAGCAGCGCTGCTGTGCTGGGGGTGACCCACCCCTGGGAGCCCAAGGTGCACTGCACCTTCTGCTGGGACTAAATGATACCCAGTGCTGGGATCACTTGCTAGGTTACTTTCATTTGAGGCAGGGGTGGGGGGAATTATTATTATCTAGGAGTCAGGTATTTGGGGTCGGGGTTTTTTTGAGGGAAACTGAGGACTTTTCAAACATTAGCAGCAGGAGGACTGGAGAATGAGCAGGTAAATACGGTTTTTCTCCCTGGAGGAAGTTAGCCAGTGGCCAGCTCAGTTCTCCAAGCCTTCTGTACCTGAACCTGCTGATATAGAGCCTGAGAACATAATTCTGCCTAACAGACCAACCAGCCCCATTTCCTTAGGCTAAGCTATAATAAAAGAAGTTTGAGGCAATGATTGCACCGTATCACTGTCCTACAGGTATCGTGAAGAGATGACACGTTAGGCCTGGTCTCAGGATAGTTAGTTTGTAAAGAAAGAAGTGCACAAGGCTAGCTTGACCAACTATGAAACCTGGCTAGGAAAAAGAAAGGGAGCTGAATGTGCTTCAACCACTACAAATGACAAAAATCTCATCTGTCTAAAGACTCTGGAAAAGAAATGTAAAGTTTTGAGGTAGAAAAGAGTAAAAGGAAGTAAAATGCTTGATCCACAGCTCAAGGGCAGACTGGAAACAATCCTTCTGCCTCACGCAGACATAAAATTGCTAGAAGGATGTTCTCATAAACAAAGTGCTGGAGGCCATGCTATCGTCCACCTCCTCCGGTTTCTCTCTACATCTAAGGCAGGCAAGTACATCTCATAAAACAGGCGATGCACACGTTTCAGGAATATCCCAGAGGCAAAAAGAAAGAATAGTGAAACAGTAACAGCTTTCAGAGCTGGAGATACAGCTTCTTCTATTTAGGTTAAAAATCCTCTAGGGCCTTTTCCTAGTTCTGATTTCCATGTACTTGCTGGATTTTCCACAGTTTCATTATTCAAAGAAAAGAGCTAGGTTTTACTAAGGTTGGCCGTTGGGGGCAAAATTCAGCCACAGCAGAAAGTCAGATGAAGGTATTTGCACCCTGTAAGTTCCAGTCACACTCTCTGGGGCACCACTTAAGTACTTATTAAACCCTCTGGGCTTCAACAGGATTTAAATGAGGGAACAGAGACCTAATCTTTTTTTCCGTCTCATTCTTTTATGCCCTGCAAAGTATTTTATATTACAATTTATTCACTGTTAACGTTTGTACAGCTAATCATTGCAAACACTTTCACACTTCCTTTTGAAAAGGTCTAAATGCAGTTTGCTAATGTTTTAAACAAATCATGATGCTTCCATTCCCATATACCAGCAGAACAAAGGGAACTAGAGGGAAGGTGGAAAAAATAACAAGACAACCTCAGAACAGAACTAACTAGAATGGAAATTCAAGTAAATTCAAGTAAAGAATGGAAAAATGACAGAAACATCTTCAAACAAAGCAACTCTCCTGCCATGCCACTGATAGGATTACGTAAAATAATAATAATGTCTGAGAATAGCTCATCTGCACTGAAATACATACAGAGAGGTGCTCCTCTTTAGGCCAATGCAAAAATAATAAAATTTTTTTTAAAAGTCATCTCCATCCATTAATTTATTCACATAGTTGCCCAAGATTTAGCTGACAAAAGAAGCTAAGTAGACCCTGATGTTTTTTTAATATCCATATGAAATGGCACTCAGACAGATTTAGTGCTTGATTTAAAGCAAACTGATGGCTAAGTTATACATTTAGATAGGGATGCTGGCGTAAGGTCAAACCACTATCATTAACATCCCAAGGAGGAAGGCTGATAATTACTAATGCTTAAAAGCACCAGCAGTCTACTGACTGCATGGATTTCCTCAGACTTCTGTTCAGCCAGTTTCTCAAGTAAAAAATAGCATTCAAAGACTTTTAGCTCATACAATGTAAGCCTCACTCATTAGTAATCCTTGGAGCTTGACTTCATTTGAGCCTGTTCTGGGTCTGGATAGCAAATTAGTATTGCCCTCCAGGTAAGGGAGTGTAGATTTATTCCCCAGAGGTGGTTTAACTTCCTCAACCTACTTTAAAATTAGATTTACTCTGTTACAAATCGTAAGTGTTAAATGAGTAAAACTATTAAACAAGGAATACTGCTGGGCTAAATGGCTAAGCGTTTAATGGTTTACCACAGTATTACCATTTTTATGGTCTATTAAAACAATTGGAAGAATATCAGCAGTATGAAGAATCAAGTAATTTATATACAAGTTTGATAAAGTACCGTATGTTTGAGCAAAAAGTGAGCTCATTTTCATACACTTAAGAAAATTAGACAAAGGGATATTTTAAAAGGAAAGGTTCCTTTAGAGCTGAAGTGCATTTATTTTAAACTAAATTCCTAAAAGGACATATACCATATATCTTGTTGTCAAGATTTTGTTTGTTTTATGCAGCTTGTGATAACCAAAATGCAGATGGTCTAAACTGTTTTCACAAAACAGAAGAGCTCAAATAAGATACTAAAAACACGACTCAAATCTAATTCATTCGGTGCTGCAGGCTCATCTTCCCTCCTTTGCTCCTCTAGTTAACGTTGGCACCAAGGTCATCAATATATTGAATTACCCTACAGCATTCTGAGTCTTTATGTGATTGAATCATGGAAATAACAAAATCCTTGGTGCAATGGCTTCCAAGAGCTCTTCCAAGAAATGTAGGGTCCAAGAAATCATACAGCAAGCTACTACCAAAACTTCTTTGTATAAGTGAACTCAGATATATTTTATTTAGTCAGTTTATCACTTGCCCTTGACTTAACTTTCAAGTAAAACACTGTCATGTCACTTTCTTGAAAATATCCCCAAGAAAAGAAAACAAACCTTGAAAACAACCTTGAAAAAAGAAACTGTCAAACAAAGTCCTCATTTACTGACCTTGCAACAGAGAAAGTTTTGCAACTAAAACCAGAAGTGCTTGATTTGCTAACAAAGTTTGAGGAACCGCTTAAAAGGTTTTCTTCTTCGATCAGCTTACCACAACAAAGTCTCATCAAAAGTTATGTGCACCTTAGCTCCTCCAAAATTCAAAGCTAATACAGCTGCTTCAGGGACTTACAGGAGACCAAAAATGATGCTAATATGGATGGTAACAGCAATGCCTAAACCAAATGTGGTAACTGCATACAAAATGACCTCTTTGAAGGAGACCTAAGGTCTGGTGAATATTGTCCTTAATAATGTCCCTCTCAAAAAAAAATCTGGAAGTCTTTGGTTAGGCATACAAAAAACACTAGGTGGAAAAATCTGATTTCTGCGTCAAAGTAACAGCATTACCCAAAGAGCTCTGGAAGGTCACACTGTGCCCAAAGGTGCAAGCAGGTACACACGGAAATCCTGGGGCAGGAAGAGCCACCTGATAGAATTTTTATGAAACAATTAGCATAGGGGTGAAGATACCCATGACAACAAAGAACTTCCTAATAGAGATTATCAACTACGTGGGTCACGGCGGACAATAAAATTACCAGGAACAGAACAGATGGATTGGCCTGTGGTCAGGCATTATCACTTTTCTAGTCAAAAAAGCAATAATTACAACAATTTAAAGGTATTTCTATAACTCTTAAAAAGACTTTAAATTCTCCTTTTTTTTTTAATACTATCTTCAACACCAGTTACATCGTACATAGCATTCATCTTCTAACGGGCTGCTCTATGT
The DNA here is from genome assembly GCA_033124195.1 of Coracias cyanogaster. Lineage (NCBI taxonomy): Eukaryota > Metazoa > Chordata > Aves > Coraciiformes > Coraciidae > Coracias > Coracias cyanogaster. The sequence goes on along the minus strand of JAVSBS010009868.1, from coordinate 10,216 downwards.
AACGTCAATCCATAAAGTGTGACAAACTGTCATTCACTAATAGCCAACTCAGGACCTATCCACATCTTGGAACCCCTTTAAGCTCACAAAACGAAATTTGCACAATATCTGAACAGTACCTAAGCAGAAGCAAACTCAGCACAGAGAAACAAAAAACCTTGATTGGGAGAAAAGGAGACAAGACTAATACCGTATAAAGTTCTCTCACAGGACAGGATTGCAGGAACCAATACGTTGGTAGAAGTACTCAGTTCAACTGCTTCCCTGACGTTACCGTGAAATTTGGAATAGTTATCTGCGGCAATGCTCCAGTAGTCTGAAGGGACTCCTCCTTTACCTGTCTCTGAAAAAACCAAGAGCTTAGTACATAAATTTGGTTGATGGCTACATGAAAACCATTAGTACTTACACACCATGTAAAAGTGTGGGGGTTTTCAGACAGCTTGCATTAGAGCTGGTCAACATTGAAGACAGACTTTGAGCATTAGAAAAAGGAACACCAGCTTACACGTGCTTTTGGCAAAGCTGTTCACCAGTGGTGCTTAAAGCATGGTCTAAACTGGGGTACCTGGTTTCTTCCAGTATCACATGTGGGATTTTATTTTTTTCCTTTCTCTCCAAAAGGTATGACAAGCATTTATTGCAGTGATCTATTTCTGTGAGGCTTCTTTGTGGTTCAATTTTAATTTCTTACAGGATTTATTGGCATCATGTTTTCTACTTTGTTTGTGGCAGGAAAACAAAGCAAAAAAAAAAACCCCTTGGACTGCATAAGCAAAAATCTGGCAAGGCAAGAATGTCCTTAATGCCTCTCAGACTGCTGTACCTCGAACAAACATTGCAAAACTTCCAGATTCATAGAACAAAGACCTCAGTATGTGTCTCATTAATGTCGGTACGTGCGAGTAGCTGACAATTTGAAACTTGAAATATGGCAAGTCCATAGCCCATGGATAGCAACTACTCATGTCTCCACATAGCAAGCGACCTTCAAAAATCACATAGATAGATCCTACTTGAGTGCAATCAGTAAGATGAGTTTTCAGACTCTGCTTTATACTTCTTTGCTTTGTGGTTTTAAGACAAGTGTTTGATGTCATTTGAAGATAGATTTTTGTGGTGTAATATAGATAAGGGTTAGGCTGAGCTTCTGTTCTCTCTCACAAAGAAAATCCTTCAGACACGTTCATAAAACAGCAGGAAGGACACCTACTGTCCTTACACATTCATATCATAATGTCTTTGCTTCTTTCTAGAGGATTTTTTCCCAGCAAAGCATATCAGATAAGATCAGTATCATCATCAATACCATCACAGGGAAGCTGTTGGCAGCATACCAACTGTTAATTAACCCCAGCACTGTCGTACCTGATTACTTTGAAAAGCACTTTAGAACTGTTGAATTAAAGTAAGATAAATAAGGATAAAACATTTAACTAATATTGAAAAGAGTACTATCTCCACTGTAGGCATGAATGGCACTCTTTCTACCAGGGAAGAGTGAATTGATTTAGAGACAGCTCAGAATTTAGACCTCCACTTCACACTGAGCTTAAGATAAACCTCCTCTTGAGAGCTTGGTAAAACTAAAAGGTATGTGTGGAGGGGATAAAATTGTAGTACAGTAAGGCCCAAATACACGGGAGGCTGCACGTGACTAAAAGGATTTGTGTTGCTCCTGTAGCAGCACCTGTATTGTGCATAGCAGATAAATAGAATGGACAGAGCAAACTTATACCCTGTTCAGCTGAATGGGTAGAAGCAGAATTAGATGGGTACAAAATGGTGCCTTGGCTTCACCCTAACCTAATTGCACCTTGTTAGCGTATGGAAAAACATACACAGAACTGAGTAATAATTCATCTTTTTCCTCATCATCATTTTTAGGATGGTAGTTTTTATTTAAATCGGTGGAACAGAATTAGAGAACACGAAGCAATGCTTCTACTATGCACAATGTCTTAATGTTTCACTCCACTGTTATATACCATCAGATTCAGATCTTTGCAAACAAGTAACTTTCCTGCCCTGAAAACGCAAGATTCTGAAATACAAATCTCTCATCTTGGATTTTACTAATAAGCAAATGAATTAGTCAAAGCTCAGTACGCAAGCTACCTAAAAGGCTGACATTAGAAGATTTTTATCCTACAGAAAAATATTTGCCACAGAAAAAGAGAGTTTAATAGCGTTTTTTTTTCCAAAAGTGTGGGGGGGCGGGTATTAAAAGTGTTCCATTTCAGGGAGAAATAAAAATGGAACAGTTTGAATATCTCAGAGTAGTGCGCAGGCTGAAATCACAAGCACAGCCCAAGCCTTTCTTGAAGGTGTGACTTGTGTAACCTGGCCCCAGGATTGAGGATGCTGAAGCCTGTGCAGGAATGTCCAGCAAGAGAACTGGAAAAAGTACCGGAAAGTTCCCCCCACCTCTTCAAACATTCACATTGTGACTGATCATATTTTATAATTAGGTAATTTAATCAAAAATTTCATAGATAGCTCTGCTATCTGTACCCTCAATTGCATTGACAGCTGTATTTTCATGTGATGCCCTGGATCTTGAATGTCATAAACTATACAGGACACCAAGACCCCTTGAATTTATTTCCATTGTACGATTTCCTGCCCTTGTATTTCATTGACTAGCCTCCTGTTCTTCAGTTACAGACAGGGTAAATATAGTTGGTTGAAACATTTCCATTTTTGCCATATATTAAAAATATAATAGTCTTGTTACATGGCAGTCAAGATTTCCTATGTATATGTTATTTTTTTCATGAACTTTTGCATACTAGGTTTTCTTTAGTTATTTTTGTTCCTCTGAGCCTATGGGATGCAGCATGAAACAGCAGCCAGATAGATACAGCAGCAGAACATCGTTGTGAAGTCTCTTTTAGAAGACTTCAGATTTTACTGTATCCTCATTTTATCTATGTCACCAGACCGTTTCAGTGTGTCATATTTCTTCGGCATTAAAAATTTCACGTGGTTAAAAAAGCACAAAGGAAATAGTCGTCTAAAGCATTCCCTAATCATTGAATCACCTTTGAATCCAAGGAGAGGATTTACTTAAATAAGAATTGATAAAATATCCCAGAGATCATTAGATTCATTCTGGACAAGTCCAAATTGACTATGAGGTTGAAGAGGAAAGCAAAATACTTTCCACGCTTATATTCTTTGCTTGCCCTTCCTCTCTTGCTTGCCTGTAATTTCAGTCTTCTGGGTAACAAGCACATTGCCTTTGGTTTCATCCTTACTGCTCAGAGCATGAGAAAAGGGGAGGCATGATGGCGAACAGGGGGTTAACCCAGGAGTGGGAAATAGATGCAGAGGAGAAGAGTGGGAAGGCTAAAAGGCAAAATCACGTAGGAGACAGTAACTAACCTGACTATAGGAACTATAATTCTCATACTTCTGAGGGCTAATGGCAAAACCAGCTTTGAACAGTTTGTACACTGGGGAAAAATGCATCCTGAGAGAAGATAAAGGAAGCCAAATCAGATCATTTCCCAAAGAAAGCTCGACAATGAACTTTCAATAAGCTGGAGAACCTACAGACCACAAGCTTCACAGCAGTACTATAGCAGCACAACTAAGCATGGAAAAAACTCCACTGACTGACAAATCCCCTTCACAGGAATTGGAAATGACATCTCAAAATAAAAGAAGTAAAGGTGAAGTAGGATTTGGTATCTGTTATAGTATTAAGAGAGAGCTTTCAATCATGATAGTGCTGCCCAAATATAACGGAGCACGTGCAAACAGAAGTTTCCAAACAAATTAGTAATTTTTTAAAAAGCAAACAAAAGCACATCTAAGTGTCTTCTGCACTCCACACAGCACTTAGAACCCTCAAAACTGAACAAAAACTAGTTGAGAAGATTAGGTTCACCAGTCAGGTTATTATCTTCAAAGTTATCCCAATAAAGATATCATCTCCCCAATATATATGTTCCAATAGCCCAGACTCTGATTAATATCTGAATTAGAAACCAAAGAGGAGAAAGCAAATATTATGCAAAAAAACAGCAGCTATAAAAAGCACTATGACTATTTCACAACAGGTAAAAAGCTTATGTATTCTATTTTCACTGGAATATTCCCAGTTTCAAATGATGTTTTTCTGCCCTGATCTTGCCCTCTGAACTGCAACACATGCAGTAATGTTTAAATATTTTTATCAGTAGAAGTATTTTATTTTGGAGTAATTACCAAGTGTTCATAATCCCCACAGGCTCTAGCAAATCTCTGGATTTTACAAGAGACAGACTGACTTAAGACCTAAAAACATATGCTGAAGACGGTGAATATTATCTGGATTGAAAATAAAAGATGAGTGCATACTACCTGAAATTCATGTCTTTTCTCAAAATAGAAACTGTTAACATGTGGTGCATGATAAGGGAGTTTAAGACATTATTTTCCTGTGAAAAAACAATCTGAATAACACTCCTGCTTCAAGGTCTGGCAACAGTGGCAGCCATGGGCAGATTATTTTTAAAATTTACTTTCATGGGATTGCCAGAATATTAATACAAGCAAAGTTTTGTCACAAACATGCATTTCTTGTTCACGCTGAAAACATGGTCACCTTCAGTTTGGAAATCTTTCACTGAGTAGCCTACTTTGAAAGCCAGTTAAACTGCTTTCAATTGAGAAAAAGCAAGTGGTAGTTCCTTCAAATGGCCTGTTTGGAGAAACTTCAGGATTGATCCTTGCTTCCATTATACCAGCTTTCCATCAATGCAACTCTGATAGTGTCAGTGTAGCTACACTGGCAAAACACTGGTTTAACTGAGGAGAGAATCAAACCCTTTACTTGTAACAACTTCTGTCAAGAGACTAGACTAAGTCACTTTAATTGAGTTCCTCTCGCTTTCATTGTGCAGAAACAAAGCAGGAATAAAAAGAGATCAAAGAGCCCTTATTTGGAACTAACATAATTGTGTTCCTCAGAGAGAATGGCGAGCCTGAGATTACTGAAAGGAGATAGACTCTGAATATATAAACTTGACAACATTGAAATTAGAATGTTTTAAGGAAAAAAAGGCATATACAGAGAGTTTTATTGTAACCTTTCATTATTTTGTAATCGAAGTAGCATGCATTCTAGTGTCTCTTTCACTATTATATGATATGTCAGCTAAATTTATCTTACATTTCAGCTTGTGGGAATAGGTTTCCTCTATATATTACTTTAAATGACATTTCTAACAGACTGCAACAGTCTGGAAAATTTTCATTTCCTAATGAAATCTTAAAGAACAGTTTTCTAGTCTTTCAAATTCTGTCCTTAGAGTTGTATAAAATGGGTGAATAACACTTTCCAGATCTGAAGAGATGGTGTGCAAGAGTAAATTGCCATAGAAAAGTATCGGTGGAAATTTAAAAAAAAGACATTTGGCTCTCTGAAGAATTGGCTAGCATATACCCTTGCCTTTGACTTCATCGCTTCACCAGGCAAAGGTGAAAAGAAGTCACAATATAAGTGAATACATGCATAATAATGGGAGTCCTGTAAGCTAATAAAAGTATTCATGTACCCAAACTATAAATGAAGTGTAGGATTTAGGAGTAAAAGAATAAAATTGGGGGTTTCAGCGGCATCTCTGGAAGTTAAATGCCCAAATGCTGTTTTGAAGATCCAGGAATGTAACACCATTAAACAATCAGCCATCAAAAACCTGGCATTTAAAACACCATTCGTAAGACATTGGGAGGATTCAGAAAAAAAAAAAATTAGGTTTTGGAAAATTTAGCAAATACACAATTGGCTCAAATATATAAAATCCATTAAGTGGTACAGACAATACACACATACCTAGAGTTCTAGCCAAATACATACTAGAATTTGTTTTATAAGCGTATCTAGTACTACCATTTAAATATTTAACCTAAATATGATTTGGTAGATACCCCTGTAGCAGTAATATGGTAAAGCAAAAGTCAACCATTACTAGGGGGCATTCAGGACATAATTACTGACCAAAAACAATGTTAGAAAAGTCTGAAGGAAGAAGTGCTTATTAACCAACAAGTCTGATCCAGATTTCCAGGCAGCCTGTGAATACCCCGCGGAGTACAGGCAGCAATCATTAGACTCTTGCCCTGCTTGGAAAACGCTGACGGCTGTCTCTCCTTCCTCCCCTGTTTCCAGAGGCAGCCCAACAACACCTTACGAATGAGAATCTAAACTTGTTTCTGCAAAGCTCTTCTCACTGTGGAGAAATCGAACCAGAGAAACACAAACAAAAAGCTCAAGTGACACACCGAACAACAGAAACAAAATAGAGTCCGTGAGTCATTTATGGGTACAATCAATTACAAACATAGCACAAGCTTTTTCATCAGGTCAGAACTGTCAAAACACACTGAATCTGCCAGTGTAGGCTAAGTGGAGCTACAGAGGCATGATAAAGGATTATCTAGCAGAAGAAAAGACTTTTTAATGTTTTGAAGACTGATAAGGAAACCATTGCTTGGAGCTACAGTAAAACTATTGCTTGCTGACACCCTTTCCAATTGTGAAGCCAGACTGCCTGGTACCATTCCTTTAAAGCTGTGGTTCGCATGAATTCTAGATCTTCTCCAGGGTTAAATCTCTAAACAACATCAGAAAAAAAAAAAATCTGCCATGTGAGAGAGGTAGCTGGGCTCAGCACAAAGTATGGCTCACAAAACAGGAAAAACAACAAGCAATAAAAAAACCAAACACCCTCATCCAGACACACAGAATAATGGAAAGAAGGGTTCACAGGACAGCCAGCCAAAGGCGCTTTACCACTGCACAAAAAGAGCAAGGGTGGGAAGTTGGTGGCCCCAAGTCTGACCAGACAGCTTATGTCTTTAAAGAACTCACCCAGGATTACCTTTAACCCAGCCCTCCAGAGGCTGAGAATGCTTCTAACCTGCAAGAGTTTACCTGGTTTATACCCAGCTTAAAAGAAGGAGTAGCTTATATTTTGACTAAAACCTGCCTCATTTGCAGGTATGGTGAAGGCAAAAATAACTGACATGCTGAAAGCCCTGCAATAGCCTTCCCCAGGTTATATGAGGGACAACAAGCAGGAGGAAAGAGCATCCTAGAGCACAGCAGCTATAGGATATACTTTCAGGAGCACATGTGCTGGTAGAGACAGGAGATACTACAAGAGAAAAAAAGGCCTACCTGCAGGAATTCTTGCACACAGGCAAGGATGGTTAGATCTGACAGGCTAATCTTGGAGCAAGACCTAACCTGAAATATTCACTTCAGTTGAATCCTCATTGAGGTCAGCAGCAGTTAACAGCCGGAATTGCCTTTTCTCACACAGAAAAATCAGTACCGACTCAACAACCTGACCCTTTGGAGAATAAAAATGCAAAAAACCCCACAATTTTTCTTTTTGCGTTTCTATTCACAGTTGTAAAGATAATTGAATTTGATAGAGATCTCTTCCCAACATTAACTGTTAGCTCTTGCATCATGTTGCTAGGGGCTGTTGAACATACATGCCAGAGATCAGTACAGCAGTACCTATAATACACACACACAGGCAATGCCAAAGCAAGTTGCTCAGCAAAGATGTAAGACAAAAATAGGCAATGTAGAGGGAGCAGCTTCCCATTCCAACTTCTGCCTGGCTGGATAAGCATTGGTACAGAAACCTGGTTAAAAGGAGGAGAAACAGCTATAAGAGAGTTACCCTCCCAGAGAAAATAAAGCCACTTAATCAGGATTGCTGTTGTACCTGAAGAGGTATAACAATAGGAAAGGATCTTTCAGAGACCGAATCCTGATGAGATAAGATTCTGTGTTTTTTTCTCAAAGGCAGGAACAATTCATCTCGTTATTTTAATATAGTCAATTGTATAAAGGTTTGCCTTTAAACCACTCAGTGAGAGACTTCTCATAAATTCACAAGGCCAGAAGAAAATATCACCGTACATTTTATACATTTGCAAATGAGGAGACAGGCCAAGGAGAAAGGTTTAACTCTGGAATTCATTAAGGAGGACGTCTTACCGATACCGGTACGTGATTGCTCACCAATATTCAAGAATACCTGTTTGATTTTACCTACTAAATCAAGACTAAAATTGTGAATTAAAAGCTTGCCAAACACATTGTGCTATGCACATGTATCCTTTACAGATTCAGAGGATTTTTATCAAGATGTTTAAAAGTGAAATAAAAATCCTGAAAAATAGAAACTAAAAACTATAAATGAACAAATCGACTACCAGATTTCCCTCCTCACCCCTCCTCAAAGTTACAGAATTGCTTTGCAGTAGCTTTACTGCATTGAATTACCCAATTATCTTCTAAATTATAAAAGGCAAATCTTCACCACCAACTGTTCCTAGGACTGCCAGGATGTGCAGTGTTGCAAAACTGTAGCAAAAATGTAAACAAAGGAGCCCTACTGAACAGGGAGGCAGGCTGTCCACATATGCCAATCCCAGCGGCTTCAATCAAAGGAGAGATTGTTTCACAAATAAACTAAGCCAGTGCAACTAATAAACTCCTGCTCTAATTACTGGCTGCAGATGTATCAACTGAAGCAAATGAGATGCAGGCAGCCATTAATTATCTAATGAGGCCAGCAGTGTTTCTGATGAGGTGGGGCTGATTAAATATTAAACAGTAGCATATGGTGAGTGCCAAGAACAAAAGACTTGAGTCTGACTCTCTCTAGATATATATATATAAAAATACAATATCGCATTAAAAAAATCCCCCTCCGCTAAGACAGAAGAGCGATCTCACTCTGAGAAAGGTAATTAGGACAGAAATGGAAACACAAAACTCAAAGGGAGTCTAGCGAGATCTGACTTCTGAAGGTATAACTCAGATGAAAAGGTTTCACATTAAAGGGATGCCAAAAACATTTAGGCATCGCAGCAGTCATCTCTTTGTTTAACCCTTCTTAGTTATTAAGACCTGCAATTGTTTCCTTTTTTTTCCCCCGTTCCTTTCTTCCCTTATCTTTCTCTGGAAAAGTCCCAGGGCTCACTCAAAGAGCATGAGCAATATCTAACAAATCCGTCCTTTTAACACAGCTCACAATATTCAACCAAGGAATGGTAAGTATAAGAAGAGGAATGCAATCATTGAAAAGTTATTAGGGCCAGCTAGGTATGAAGGAAAAGTCTAACCTTACTTACACAGATGTCAAGCCCACTGAAGCCAGCTAATCCCATCAGACTTAAATGGGCCACCTACAGCGAGCACGCCAGAGAGCCTAAGATGAGCCACATGTTATTTTTACTTTTTTTCCCCTCCTGTCAGCTGCTCTATCCTTCTTCACAGACATCCAGAGGATGCATCCTTACCCCACCTTTGCAAAGGCCGGAGGATGCAGGACACAACACACCAAAGTACTGAAAACCTGGCTGGCTTCTGAGAAGCACAAAGCTACTGCTTTGCTATTCAATGCTTCTGGACAGTTCAGTTGCAGTCTTGCCCCTGTGCACCACAATGTTTCAATCTAACAACTCTAGGAACTACCAGATGTGTTGTAGGTTTGCTCCCGCCCCCCAATGCAAATACGGCAAGTCAATCAGATTTGTCACACACATATGGAGCTCTTCACTGCAGGTGACCTGTGCACACAGGAGGTAAGAACTTTCTTTCTGTGCTTGAAGCTGAAACTCTGATCTGCCTGCTAGAAAGCTCTGTCTGGACTCCAAGGGAACCAGAAATTTTCAAGAAACTTCAGAAACGCTTTAAATCTGTCAAGACAAATTTGCAAAGATAGGGATAAAAGTTCAGCTATAAAGTAGACTTATAGCAAGGGAAATTGTGTTTAGAATTGGCAATGGCTGCACATTCCCAGAAACTTCTGAAGGCTGCTCTTTGAAACTCTTAATAAGCCAAACAGCATTTTCTGTTTATTTCAAAATATGCTCAGATGGCAGCCACTCATCGCATTTACATTGTTACAGTGACAACAATGCAAGTGTCCTAGGTCCATCCAATTTTTTAGCTGACATTTCTAGCGGTTTATTAGAGAACAAGCCCATTTTTGTATCAGGCCTTCACGTAGTAATAGAAAGAATCAACAAGAGGCCGAGCGTGGTGGCTCATGCCTATAATCCCAGCACTTTGAGGGGCAGGCAGGAAGATTGCTTGAGCCCAGGAGTTTGAGACAAGCCTGGGTAACATAGCAAGAACGTTTCTCTACAAAAAATTAAAATAAAAAAAATGAGGAGAAAAAAAGAATCCACAAGA
>JAVSBS010009864.1:0-81766 GCA_033124195.1 Coracias cyanogaster | reverse complement strand
GCAATATTTACAGATCCACCCGTTAGCTTTAAGGGAAACAGGTCTGTCTGGGGATAACAACGTGCACCGACAACAGGCGCAACACAACCCTGCTATTCCCAGAGCTCCACCGGCACTTATGTCTTCCTTGTCACATTTAAATCCTGAAGAGGAGGCTGGATTTACATATTGGCACTCACAACTGCAGTGTCGAGATGGATAGATAGATCTAACAGGGAAAGAGGCATCCCTTAGCAAGGGATCAAAAACAGCTAAAAAAATTTAAGAGCGGCAGTAAAAACAGTGAAAGAAATCTGGTCCTGTTTCCAGCTGCACCACGACTTCCCCGCACAGTTGAGGCAGGTCACCCAACCACACTCTATTTCTTTGGTTGCTGTCTGTGAATGCGAGTATTACTAATATTTCCTCGTCTCAGGAAGATGCAAAGTAAGCCCATTTATGTTTGTTATGTGCTTAAATATTATAGCCATCAAAAAGCCAATAAATAGCATGTCCTCACTAAATGTCTTTGTAATACCCTTTTAAAATTTGGTGGCTTCTCAGTTCTGCTTGCTTTTTTTTAAGCTGATGAGAAAAATACTGTTAAATGCAGATAAGTTTAAAGAAAGATTATGTGGAAATGGATGCTACTTCCTTTTTTGTACTTTATTAAATAAGAATTAACTCAGACTGACACCAAATGCATCGTTCCATTTAAATATTGTACTTGCTTATGGCCTGTAATATGATCCAATGCATTGTAAGCAATGTCTTGACACAGTATATATGATGAATACAACTCAGTGTATCAAACGCCAACTGTACTAAATCCACAGTAATGCTTTCTTTTTTTAAGGTCTTTATGCTCCAGTAGTTTTCATTTTTATGATAAGTCTGAACCAAACCAGCTCAGAATATGTTCCACCAAGCACTCGTTCTTCTGCAAGAATCAGTCACCTAATATTTGTCAATTAAGACTTCTAGAATAAATAATGCAGAGAATAATTTTGTAACACTGATATTAAGAAAACGTAATTCCCCATATATGACTGGACCTGTTTCCCTTAGCACTGAGTTGTTTTAATTTTTCCTTCTCTCTAAATTCTCCCCCTTGCTACCCAGAATTATTTTACTCAAATGGTGTTTCAACTGCACTTACTGTACATTATAATGATCATGTCTTTAGCTTTTTTCTTTTGAAGCTCTTTTTAATTACAAAATAATATCCTGATTGAAGAACACAGCTTTGATATCTCCCTCTGCCTTTAGTAATTATAAACTTGTTCTCATTATGAATATATTTTACATGTTGTTATTTTGTTGTTTTTTCCTATTTTTGTTTTTTTAAATACAGGAAACAACTTGAATAACAACAGGTTTTGATTGTCCCCAGTCAAGACTCAATAGTCCATGACTATCATCAAGATAAAAAGCCTGGACTAGATACGGGAGAAATGGAATCTAGTGACTGGGACATAACTGTGGGAGTCAATAAAGCCATCCTGGTCCATCAGTTCCCCTTCATCAATGTGTTGACTACACTGCATTGTAACTAGTAGAGTGGAAACGCAGCAAGAGATGTATCCAAAGTTAAACCAAAAATTAATAAAAGAGAGTGATTTACATCTCTCTTGTCAGCATCTGAAAAGAGATTGGCAATCTCTAAGCTTCATATGTCCAAAATGGAGAGATTTAAGTTATTCACATTTGCTGAAAAAAGATGTTTCACAAATGAAAGCTATTATGACATCCAACAACATGCAACAAAACCATACGTTTTTAGGCAATGCAAATTAACAGAACTGCTAGTATTGGAATGTTCTGAATAATTTTACTCAGAAGTGAAGTTATCTGCTGATACCTCCTGATAATTTCACTGCCAATAACTGCCCTGCTAGACCTCAGCATCACAGCCAGAAATTCTGGTGATGCTCTGCAATATCTCCTTGATACATTGGAAGTAAGCGCACAAACACAAAAGGGTTAAAAGAATGAGGTCTTAGGGAGGTCTGGGCAAAACTTAGTTTGGATTTAGACCAGAATTTGCCATTTGAATAACCCTAACATATACATGACAGAGTATAATGTATGTCCTTTTTCTGAACAGGTTTACACAACTGCCTCTGTAGACTATGGTCCAACAGCAGTGCCTTTCGGGAATTTCACTGTGGTCAGTAAGATCTTTGTTTTAATAAAACTGCATAACAAAATATACCTTTTGCTGGTTGTAAATTATTAAGTGGGAAATACGGTGTGGGGAAATAAGAGGCACATATTGAAAAGGGGTGGTGTTATTTTAATAAAACTTCCAAACAATCATAAGGCCCTGAAAGCGTTTGATCCTTTCTCCTTTATGTATACAGAGGAGAAACATTATGTTTAATTAGTGCTGTGGACCTTGCAGAAATGCCTTGTAGGTAAGAAAAATAATCATTTAAATACTTGAGCCAGAAAGATTTCATGCGTATATAGTTAGTTATATCGTTAAGTGTTCACAAGATCACCCCAGAGATTGAAGCCACTCCAGGACAAGGACCTCATCTTCATACTGGCGTCTAATGCACCTAGCACACTGTTAGTACTATAATAAATAATAATAATATGTTAGCATTAGGTGAGCATCTCTCACATGATCAATTTCCTACTGTTGCAGGAGGGTGAATGTTGGTGGACTTTGATCCTTCTGAGATTTTATGCTTCTATCATAAGAGAATCATAGCACATAAGCACATTTTTTACTAATGCAGTAAGGCGGCAATATATATTGCACTGACATTAAATGAATATTAAATGGGATTGAAACCATCTCCACATCATGAGGGAAAAAACCTCCAAGAATTAGATATACAGTAGCTATTCAAATATACCACTTTTAACCTTCTTCAGAGAGTAAAAAAGTCACATCCATTAGAAAGAAAACCTAGTGTTAAGGGTATGCACTAAAGGATCTTAAAATACGATTGTGGTTGGTTTTCAGTCTGTTTTGTCTGCCGCCAAATCTCCCTTTTTGCCTCTTGAACACAAACACCCCTGCACACAGCCCCCAGTGCTTTTCTCTCCCCCACTCTCACCTCATTGTAACATCTCAATAAGGTATTACAGCACAAATCCTAAATACACAAAGACTATCGTTAAATGAAAAAAAGTGAGACGCAGCACTTCTGCATATAAACAATAAAGGCAGATGTTTCAAAGAGGGATAGGCATGGCAAAACATCTGATTTGCTGGAGGGCATCGGTTTTGTGTACATTGCACACTTGTAATTTACGTTAGTTTCATATTTTTGTAACATCTCTACACAGTGTATATTAAATTAGAGATTTCAAACCAGACTGAACAGTCCTCTTTTTACCCCTATTTTGTTGCATCTTGCCAATTCAATGTTTTATTATGTTTTCTGTCATAATATTACACTTGTCCTTAGAAAACATATATTTATTCCCACTTGGAATATAGTGTAACTACTGTAAAGCACTGCTTAAAAGAGGACTACAAATTCTGTCTGAGAATAGAAAACTTGAATTCTTCTATTATCCAAATATTTTTCAAAGATTTTGCTTTTGTATGCATGGTAGTTGCTGACACACATAATGAGATCATGGGAAAAGCCACACAGCTGATTTGAACTTTTGGGTATAGAAGTACAAAACCATGAGATCTAATAAAACCAGTGCATGACCCTGTGCAGTTTTTGGACTTACAGAACTAAATGCTATTGTGAGAGGAATGCAAGCCTACATATTTTTTCCTGTAGCATGGCAGAGTTCAGATGTATTATATTTACAATTGTCTATAAATGTAATGGTATAGCATGAAGCATATAGACATCTCCCATCTCCAGCCTCACCAAGAGACTATCCTGACACCTTCTTGTCACACGTAAGGCAGATATTATTTTTATGCACCAAACAGTAGGCAGGATGTAGCAACAGACTGACTCTGTGCTACCACAGTGTGTCTGAGAGGCTGTCAGCACATCCTTTGCCTACTTAACGTAGCTCTTTCAAATAATATAAAAATACATTGGGCTTTGATTTTCCACCTAGCTGTTGATATGCTCGGCAAATAAACAGGGAGCCAAAGTTTGGTGCATCATTTGAAAAATAGTTTATATATAGAAATGCTGCTCTAGGAGATAGCAGTTACATATTTCAGCTGTTGAGCCCTGCATCTAAGACTGGTTATTATATATAAGGGAAAATTTAAGATCTCCTAAAGATTATAAAGTACTCTTAATTAACCCCCATGGATCTCTGACACTGGAACAGGCAGGCCTAAGTGAGAGGCATCACCATATACAAGCTGGAAGCTGTGGAAACAAGAACTTTAGTATGTAAGTATATAGGACTCAATCTGTCCCCTGAGATTCAAGGATTATTCTGGTATTTAGGATTTACACGAGCAGTTCAGAAGAGCACTAAATTCTGAGGGAAATGCAGAAGTTTATTCCTGCTTGAAAACTAGATTCTTTCAAACATCCAGAGACAGAAAAATCCTTTCCCACAACAGTACTAGTGATATTAACTTAGAAAGGATGCATCCTCATTATGCCAATAAAGTCAAACACCAAAACTTAGTATAAATGGCAACAATCTAAGGCATGACTATTTCAGTAAGACTAAAAGAGATTTTAAAAATCTTAATTCTTAAAGATTTAAGTGTCCTTGTTAATCTTTCATTTTTTTATGTTCCATTAGTTTCCTACCTAACTATAAATAAAGGGTGAGTTAATCGTTGGTAATACAAACATGTTACAGTATAATCAAAGTGTTTATTTCTTTTAAAGTCTTACCCCGTATACCTGGCTTCAATCAAATAAATATTGGAGTGTGAGATAACAAAATATAAATACCTGCCTAAATTATAAGTTATATATTCATTTTAAATCATGGAAAAATTCTTCTCACAGCACTGAGTTAGCTAGTAGCTATACTCAACGTTCGAACATTGTTTATTCTTTAGTAACTAATCATCCTTCATGGTCTTTCAAAAGTTCCTGGCATTTCACTAGTTTACACATTGATTGAATACTGTTCCCAGAACTGCTTGTGGCACTGTGCCAAATGCTGTGATAATCAGCTGGAAGATTTATTCCAGTTGAGGAGTGTTATAAACATAAGGATTCATAAGGCTCAGCGTGGAAAATGAATACTGATGGCTTTGAGATGGCTGAAAACTTTCTGTGAGCCTTCAAATAAGACGCAATGATAGTCTTTACAATCTTCTTCTCTATACAGGCTTTGATTTGAAAAACAGATTCATTTAACTTGATTTGGTATAAATATTAATAACTATCAGAGGTTTTAACAAATTAAAATATAATTTTACAGTGGCATGTGCAGAGCAAATCGTACATGAAAAGCCCTTACGGAAATTCATGGATTAACTACTGTGCATGGGCTCAGACACATTTGTTGCAACAGGATGTATTATTATACTGGTAGATGGGTGGAGAAAGAATACAAAGGAAGCTGAAAAAATTCAAAGGGAAGCAGCTGGCAGGTAAACGCACTGAGCCAGAAAGAAATAATAAGGAGAAAGGCAGTGACTGGAAAACGGAAAGGATAGTAATTTCTTAAAGAAACAAGAAGTAGAGAGAAATGTAAGCCGGAGATGGGAACACTGAAACAAACCGCAAGGGTAGCAAATGTTCCCAGTTAGAAAGAGGGAAATGTGGTTTGATTACTGGACTAACTGTGAGAGTAAACTAATATTACAGAGACTGAAAAGACTATACTGAAACACTATCGGCTTAATTAAGAACCAGTGAAACCATACAGCATGACTGAATGGCATATCCAGTGCCTACAAGGATAAAAAGAGCTTACATGGGAATTAAA
This sequence comes from Coracias cyanogaster, assembly GCA_033124195.1. NCBI lineage: Eukaryota > Metazoa > Chordata > Aves > Coraciiformes > Coraciidae > Coracias > Coracias cyanogaster. The sequence continues at coordinate 75,946 of JAVSBS010009864.1, read as the reverse complement.
AGTAGTAGTAAAGCGAATGAAGTGACTTCATTGCTTTGTATGGCTGCAGCAGTCAGTGAAATGATACTGTCATCAACTTGGGGCACTGCAAACAACAAAGCCAAGATATTCAAAACTTGCAATTATGGGTGTCTGATTTGATGCATCTGACAGATGCCTCACTGTCTTCCAAATTTGTTTGCCAAATAAAAGGACACCACTTTTCTTAGTGCACGCAGCTGTGATAAACTACCCCTTGATGATCAATTCACAGAATCATAGTGTGCATTGGGATGGAAGGGGCCTTCAAAGCTCACCTAGTCCAACCCTGCTGCAGTCAGCAGGGATGTGTCTACCTAGATCAGGTTGCTCAAAGCCCCATCAAGCCTGGCCATGAACATCTCCAGGGATGGAGCCTCCACCACCTCTCTAGGCAACCTGCTCTAGTGTTCCACAACCCTCAAAGTAAAGATTTTTTCCTTAACAAATTCCTCGATATTCTTTTGAGAAGCACACTCTTTTGAGCAATGAGGTGTCCCCCTGCACCTTATGAAAGCATCATCTCTGGCACATGTGTTCAGTCACCCATATACCAAACATTCAAATAACAGCACATTGAATTAAACCTTCAAGCAGTCACTAGGGCCTTCTGAACTACAAACATCTTTAAATATTTGGTCATACAACATTTATTGGTACTACTCAAGGATAACAATTACTTAATAAGGACTTCAAAGTCTTAGAAAAGCATCCCGTTAAATGCTTTCAGAAATGTGATGAAATAATAATTCTAAACCTTCCTCTCCATTAAATACGGCAAATGCAATAGATTGAAATTCACAAATATTACCCTTTAATTAGAAAAAGATTGATAGTGGAGAAATTTTCAGGGATCTCTGCTTTTGAAAAAGTTATTACTTTTTTATACCTTGTCTTAGAAAGAGGTAACAATTAAGCATTTCATAGATTGATAGAATGGACACATCACTAATACCTAAAAATACAGAAGAAGTATACAACACCACAACCTGGATCTCTGAAACTCTTCATGTATATTGTACATCTTCACTCAGATGAAACCAAGGCATAGTTTTCATGATGGAAGCTTTCTGTGGAAACTCATGGTTTCCTTTTTGTTGCATGGGACATGTTCACCCAGCAGGGCAATTTTGGGTGGTCAGTGGCTCTCTACAGCAATGCTGGAGCCAGGGGAATCAGGTGTTTTAGTGGTTATTCATGTGGGCAAAGGTGATGTTTCCCAAGAACTAGCAGAAATACACATTTTGAAAGTTGCCAACATATTATGCAGTTGTAGTAAAACAGAAAATGTTCACCAGAGGACCTCAATATTTTAATGAGTGCACATTTTTAATCAATTAAAGAAAGAAGACATAAGCAAAGACTTACATGTTCTGACTGGGGATGTCTAGATGTTTGCAGCGAGAAGGGGAATTGAAGAGGGGATGAGGAGACATGAATTGCAATGATCCTAAAATAATTTCTTGGCAATATTTCATCTGCTTTTTAACTTGATTGCTATAAGAATGAATTAACGTTTAGCCTTTCAAAAAAGAACAAAACATTTTTAAAAACAAACCTCAAAGCTACTCAGTCCACTTTGCAAAAGCAGCTTGGATGCAGACCTCTTACTGAGTATTCCTGAGCCACTGAGGTTCTGATGTTTTATTCTTATGACAAAAGCTCTAATGAGAACAGGAAATGGCAAAACAACAATCCATTCCTTAACAGTGATTTAAAGGAAAGAGAAATAGCAAGAACACAACTAATTTTCATATGAACATAAAATTGTCATTTTGTGGATTTGCTCAGACGCCAAAGGAAGGCCTTTTAGTGTTGGTGTAATTTAGGGGAGAGAACATGAGCAAGGCAGCAGTGTACTGTTGACAGCACAGTCCTCCAAAGTGTCATAAATATTGGTAATATACAGACAAGTACTGAAGATGAATGACTAAAACCTAGTCTCTCTCCATTAGAGTTACCACAAATAGGCCCCAAAATAGGAGGGAAATCAGACATGTTTATGTGTACCTGCTTTCTGCTGTGATCATGAGGACCACTTGCAGCTTGAAAGCCCTGTAGACATACAAATGTGGTCAAAAACATGGGCTAAAAAAGGCTGCATCACTTCTTGTGTCTCAACTTGAAATCTCACAGGTATTCCCCTTCCTCTTTGAAGTACGGGTCCTAGAAAAGGGTGTATTCCCCTGTTATTGGTCTTGACACTGCAAATGGGGCAAGACTACTTCTCTTCTGCCATGTCATATTCCTCTTTTTCTACTTTGCATTGCTGCTTTTTTTCTCCACATTGTCTTTCGCATACTCGATGGAAAATACTGCTGAAGATGCTCCTGGGTTGCTAGTGTAATATACATATAAAAATAGAGATGGGTGAATATGTTTTCTGTTCTTACATAATACAGATGTGGACCTCTGAATTAGGGGCCAGTTTGGAAGGAAGGGGAGAAGAGGGAAGAAATATCTTGCTCTGCACAAAGGAAAAATTACAAAGAACAAGACTGAAACAACTCATAATTTCAAAATGTATACAGTCATTATGCTACAAATTAAAAATCCACTCCTGCTTTAGGCAGCACTGTGGTGGGTCGTTTGAATGGCAACAGCTTCGACAGCAGCTTCAAGTCATGTTAACGGGCAGCCACTTGTTGAAGGAAAGCTGGTCATCCCCAGAACCTGCTACCTATCTTTTGTGGTCAGACATGAGGCTGGCGCAATTTGTTACCTAACATCTTTCAGAAATACAATGATTTTTAACCTGAAAGTAAGCATATGTACCACCACCATACCTGACAACTATACTGATAATCAGGCATGAGATACCCAAGGTCATACTTCTACTGGTCAAAGATCCTTCAAATTGAAATGAATAACACCCAACCATTACCAAAAAAAATGATGACAAAGTTATAAATACCTAAAACTCCTAGTGTGCATTTGGTTTCACATTTAAAATATTGATTATATCAAAGAGAGAGGAACTGTCAATGTCAACAAGAAGATCGTTCAGCAAATGAGATCTCCAGAAGGGAACAATACAAACAGATTTATGATCTTTGATGCCAGAAAAAGAGTATCAGATTCTATTTGCATTGCTAACCAATCAATATAATTTACTAATCTAATTCAGCTAGAGTACAGCACAGTGCATGTATTGATGTTATTCAGTGCTTTATTAGGAAACAGATCAGAAACTATTTGAAGATCCTTAGTAAACATTCACAGGTCACTATACTTGATGGATATTGTTTAAATACTCTTTATTTGACATATAGTAAACTAGGAGCACCAATTTTATCAATGTGCCCTTGGTTTAAAAGGTAAGATGGGACAAAGCTTTCTGTGAAGAATGTCCCACAGATATAGTAAAAACAATACTCTACAGTTCTTCCTCTGCAAATGTACTTGAAGGTAGCTGAAAGGGTATCAGCTTCATAAAAAAGAGATCGTTCCCCTTATTGGATAGTTAAATATAGATTATTAGAAAAAGGGTTTCTTGCTATAATTTACAAATTCATGAAATACAGCACTCAAGACTAAGAGTAGTCTGGTTCTAAATGAGAGCCTGCAAATCTCCATCATGATGGCTCCTGTTCCATAGGTAATGCTGTATGTGGTAGATGGCTCCCTGACCCTAATTCCATCATGCAGCACATGGTGGCCTGAGACCTTAATTTTGCCACCTCTGCAGCTGGAAAGGTCAATGGCTTTACTTCTCAACCTTCCTCTTATTTCTTCTCCACATTTCTTCAGAGATTGCCACAGAAGGGAGAACTGTCTGATTTCTGCATTTTGTTCAGTCTTTTCCTCACTTTATCTTTTGGTCAAAATTGCATATATAATAAAAGGGAGTTGAATCAGAAAAGGCAAGTTCATATTTTGATAAAAATTCAGGGTTTTAAAAATTATTTTGTTTTAAACAAACCAAGGGTATCTGGCAGGTATTCTTCATGTCTGAACAGCAATTGTTCCTGTTCCAAAAGCATCCTTGACAGGATGAAATAGCCTGTTATTTAGCTATCTATAGTTAAAGCAGAGATTAGTAAGATTTTTTGGCTTTGCAGCATTCTGAAAGAGTTGCTGGGACTTCCATCAAAACCAAAATCACAACGATGAAAAGGACAATGTTGGTAGTATCCAAAAGGTGTTGTCCTTCCCCTCTGGTCATACTCCTGTATTTCCAAACTGGCATTTAACTAAATAATCCTGTCCATGCACTGAGAGCAGCAGTTTCCACAGGAGGTGAAGGACATGATTTGCTGAGAGCAATTGTGAGTTGCTACCCTAGAAGGGATTGTGCATCTGACAATCAATCCATAAACATTGGAGAGAGAGCACAAAAGTTATTTCCCCACATTTCAAATCTACTTGACAACAAATCTGAAAGTCAACTGTAATTTTAATCATCTAGTAATGTTTTATGTTAGCCAATTACAGGGCTCCAAGAGATTAGCTGAATGTTTCATGTCTGATAAATATGTGACTGGGACTAATTCACTGGACCCTTCTCTAACCTGAGTTAGGTATAAATGAGTAGAGCCTCACTAAAATCAATCGAGCTGTATCCAGTTATACTGTCACAGAAATTGGTGCTATAGACTTAGGATAATTTTCCTAATAAAAATAAATTTTAACCAGTAGATTTTTGACTCGTAATCTAATATTTCAGGCAATATACAGACCTACTAAATCATCTGCTTCTCCCTGCATGCATTCCAGATGAGCTTTGCTTTGTACATCTCTACCTACGAGCAAGAATGCTCGTGAAACACCCCATAATTCAATTATAAGTACCTCTAGGAACCTTCTAATTATATGTTATGCAGGTCAGAAATGAAATAGCCATGCTACCCTTTAGTCTTGGATAACAGACTTGAAACGGTGAAAAGAAAAGTTCATCTGTTCATTAAGAGGCCAATTGTAACACAGTTAAGGGCTTCAGGAAGCTGTTTTGTTGAGATCTGAATATCCGTGAAACAAGCCCTTCCAAAGCTGGAAGTTTAGCGAGTCTTGCCTTTCAGCCACTGCATCAGCAAAGAATGGGGAGCTAGTCTGGAGAGTAGGCACTGTTCATTAGTAATTTGTTTTCTCTTACATTAAATTCAGTTGTAGGAGTTCACAGGATCAGAATGAAAAAAACAACTACAGGTACTTAAAGGTGCTGTTCTTTTCTTATAGATTTCTGCACAGTACTTAATTAAATCTCCCATAGGATTGTATGGCTTAAAAAAAAAAAAAGATACAAAACAAGAACACGTCCATCAGGCAGGTTCTTCTAAGCTTTGACAGCTCTAAATGCAGGCAGCTGCAATACAAGCTTGTCCTCAAATCCTTGACAATGACCTTAACCTCAGGGTGAAAGATAATGTAGTTGCTATGCTCATTCTGTGCAGAGTGTCTACTGATCAGAGGCTTGTGGCAAAATATGTATATTTTTTTTCTTATGATATAGAATATTGTTCACTGGCAACTCAAGTGATACCGCAACATTATCTCTATGACAGTTTATTTTTAAAAATTTATTTTTCAACGTGAAGGAACGGCGCAAATTCAGGCAGACTTCCACTTCAGCAGCTAGACAAATGACTTTGTAACGCCTTCTAAATTAACCCTTCCATGGCCACATGGTTGAAGGTGAAAAGAAAAATTAAGCAAACAAACAATCTAATCCTAGGTACTTTTCCAAGAGACTTCACACAGACACCTACACCAGCGACAGGGAGGTTTCCCATATAGAGTGGTTCCTATTAACATTTAGCAGAGTGTTATTTGAAAGCAGTATCCTCCAGTGGTGAAAACTGTCACTTAGCTGACTTCCTCGGGGTAAACACAAATTTACTTCCTAAGGATCTGCCTCAGACTGAGAAACTGCCTTCACTATCTAAAGGCAGTTAAATTCTGAATTAAGGAGACGGCCATATAAGAACACTGCAATCTGAGGTGCCCACCTTAAATTTGTTATTATTTTTGAATTATTATCAAGATTTCAATAGTAAAATAGATTCCAGAGCAGATATGGGAATATATTCTGATTTAATCTGAGGGTAGAGCTGCCCGAGTGCTGTTGGGTGGTTCAGCGCAGGGGCAGCTGCTCTGCCTGCACTGCAGAGAGGCTCAGCTTTACTTGGCAGTGACAGAACATATGGAAATTTTAGCTGCTAAATATCAAAGTCTTTGTCGTTCAAGCGCAAACCGCAATTTCTGTCAGTGTATAACCTGGCTAGATTTTGAAGGTTTTCACAATAAAAGGCACGTTATGACACAAAGGCTGTACCCTCACCAACCTTCAAGTCCCTGTTCTGAAGTCTGGGCAGAGCAGACCTGTTCACAAAGAGCAGCATGATTGCACTACTTGCAAATATTTCTCATAGGAGCATATAAAAATAGTAATTTCAAGTGACACTTGTTAAGCACGGTATTTCTCATAAAGAGGAAAATCTTCTTCCAAAGGCATCCTGAACAAAAATAGGAAGAGACATGGAGAGCACAGAATGCACTTACACTACACACACCTTTTGGTGGGTGTGTATTCTGCGAACATGTCTTTTCTTATTCAAAGAGCAGGGGTTTTTTTACATTACATTAGTCAGGTAGGAAATTAAAGGAAAAAAATAATTTCCATGTGGGAGTCAAAACTAAATAATTTAGTGCTTAAATGAAAACATGAAAAGAAATTTCTTTTGGATTTAATTAAATATTTTACTGTAGGAAGGTTTGCTTCTGGCATCAGACTCTTAAAAACATTAAAATAAAAAGTTACCTAAATTTTGCCTTGAAAAACTATGTAAGATTATTAAAAAATACTAAATAAACTTCTTATATATCAAAATCTAAGATATCACTAAAATGGTCAAAAATCACTTATCAATTTTGACCCAGATGGATATGAGATTCAATTTCTTTGTTACAGTTGAATACTTTGGTCAAAATCAGCCCAGCTTGACTTTAGAACCAGTAGATTTCTGATGATCAAGCCCAATGTTATTGTAATCTTTGAACTGATTTCACAAATTATTGCCAGCCTACAAAATTATTAATAAAAACCTAATAACTTGAGCTTGATTTTACACTTAAGTATTCAATGATGTCATTGTTTCTTTTCTTATGAAAAGACAGAGGTGGAGACACAGTTTGTGTGTATGTGTGGGAAAACTGCGTATAAACATTCAAAGTTTCTTGAAAAATTGGCCCAGTAACAAAATTGCTACCCATAATTACAAGCACTAGCATGTAATGTTAATAATTTTTATCTGTTCCTTTCATCTGGTTGTCAGTACTTACTGAAAAAAAGACTAGCCTTCACAACATGAAGGGAAAACATTTCACGATACAGTCCTGGTCTTCACTCATCTTCTGTCCACACCTATTTCAGATGAATGTCACACAGACCAGTAATCTCCACCTATGGGATCTGAACTCAGATTAAAATAATCCTGCAGAAATATATAGCTCCTCTTTTCATAAATGGCTTATGCTTTATCATGCCACCTTTCTACTTCAATAATGTTTTTCTGCTTTTTCCAAGATGCTATTTGCTTGTGGTTGCCATTTGGTTAATTTTTAATGATTTCTTGAGGACATGGTTCACTACATCCTACCAAAATATTTCACACTGTGTTCCATTAAATTCTCTGCCAATCATGATTGGGATTTTATTGTTCAGTTTTATCTTTTTTTCCTATTAAATTTAAATCTCACATTAAAATAGGAAGAAAAATAGAATAGTAACAGATACCAACTTATAACTAAAAAGGTGTACTGAGAATGTGTTAACATGATATTGTCTGACATTTATAAACTTCTTCCAGTGAACTTTGAATTACCCTGGTCCTTTCATATTTTCCAGTTAACATACATACATCTGCTCTGCCATGTAATCAACTGATTGTTACACAAGCATTTGCTAAAGCTATGACAAACTCAGATTTATGAGGTCAAAAAGTTCAAACATAATCCATTCAATAGCCGCAATTTATCGTCAGATGATAATTGTATACACAAACATTGTAATGATTTAGATGACACAGTGTAAAGATGAAATCCGTTTATTTTAAAAGGGTTTCTAACCCCTAAAATACGTTGCCATGAACACCTTTCTAGGTCTGCTTTTAACAACATCGTTATTATTGTTTTATTGATCAGGATTTTACTACTGATTTGACACATATTTCACACTAATCGAAAAAGGTGTAATTTTTCTACAAGAATAAGACTGTAATTAATTATATCATTATTGTGTTTTCAATTCCTTCCATTTAAAGGGGCCTAGAAAAGAGTGTTTAATTTATCATACATGTATTTTAAGGAATATGTAAACCTCTTTAAAGAGACAGAGAGCATGATCCTTTTGGAGATGATGGGATATGACATAGGCACTATATTTATAGATTCTTACCTCTATAGTGACCTGATTTTATGGTGACAGCTCTGGTGGAATAGGATAGTAAATTAGCAACTTAGAAAGCTCAGGTATCTAGAACTATTACTATTCATTACTTTTATACCACTTATTAGTGACCATTCTCTAGCACTTTCAATAGGTAAGAAAACAACCTGCAGAGAGCAGAGAATGGTATGGCAGAACAACAATGTTGCATATACTATATCTTGTGTGTAATTTTATAGATGTATTTATATACATACATACACTCAGCTGACAAGTTTAGGAAACAACTGCTACAAATGGACAGCAGCTGTATTCATCTATTTCTTCTAAACATAAAACATGTTAGTGATTGTAAATTTCAGAAAGACTCTAAAACAAGTAGCTAAATGTGAAATTTAAATTGATCTCTGGTTTATTGCCATTGATTTTGTCAATTTTCTAAATGTAACAGTGTTCACCACTGGGAACAGAAACCTGTATATACATCAGTAAAATTTATGATTTCAACCAACATAAACTTCACAGGAGGAACGACTGTCCTTCCTGTATAAAATAAAATGCATGTGAAGTGAAGGATTTTCCTCTCTAATTAGGTACTGTATATTTTTTTAGCGTCACATTAGTAAATTTACCACATAAATTTAAATGCTATTAGCAATATTGCTTGCCCATATTCAGTTCACTGTCCTTACTACTGAATTTCTCAAGTACTTTGTGATAATGGTATTAATCCATATGTCTAATTCACACATACAAAAAAACAGTATCAGTACCCATAGAAACATGCCTCTAAAGCGTCAGCATAAGCATAACCTAAGCTGGCAGATACTTGTATAACGGTAATGCTGATTACTGTTTTCCGAATTAAAATACAGGGGATTTACATTTTCATACTGTAGTAGCCACTTAGCCCATGAGTCCCCAAGCACTATGCCTATATGCAACTTCCACTTGTGAGTGGGGATTGCTAAAACCGATGTAAATGAAAATATCCTGCATTTTCCAGGCTGCTTCTCTGAGTGACAAGTATGGGATTGTGCTCACTAATGTAGCCCAAGTGCTGTTTCAGTTAACATTAGGAACCCACTCTCATCAAAACCAGCTTGATCAGTTAGGGACAATAGCACAACTGCCCCAGAATGGCATCCCATGTGTCTTTATTTTCTTAGTATTCAACCAAACCACTTGCAAACTTGTTTCATGAACATTAAATATGTGGGAGAGGAAAACATACAACCTATTTGAAAACACTAAGTGAAATAAGATCAATGGCTGAACTCATTTTGTGTTAATAGTCTTCAAATACCTTCATTGTTTCACTGTTCTTAAGCAACACTCAAGACAGACACAAGTATAAGGCTTTATATTTCCAGACTCAAAAAGGAACTTTTCTTTTTTTTGCTGTATTTATATTGCTATATATTTTTGGTATAATGTCTCATAAGATATTAGTACACAAAACCATTTGCCTTAAAAGATAACATCACTTTTCTTAGTACTGTAATTCACTAGGTGGTGAAAGAGTGCCCCGCAGATATTACCGTATCTGCTCCATATGCACGTTCAGTCAGTTCACAGGAAAGCATGTTTGCTTCCTCAAAAAGTGATTTTTAGGAGTATTATGAGTGATTTTAAGAGTATTATGAACCAACCTGCAAAATGAGCACAAAAAGGGAGCAAGAACCAGTAACACATTTCTTTCTGTTGTCCATATGCACATGACATGTGACACTGCTTATCACTGCCACCCCTCCCAAAACCGCTCCAGGAGCACAGACGAAACACCTCACTTGCGGAGCCAGCAGCATTCCCTGCCCTTGGACCTTCCCTTGGAGGTAAACTAGCTCCTCCTGAGGAAGGAGCAGCATATGTTTTTTCCCTAAAAATGTGAGATGAGGTGAAGAGGTGCTGATGTTGCCTCCATATGCTGGAGACAATGGCTGGGAAGTATGTCCCAGTGCCACTCAAGTGTGTCCTGTCCCATGTGTGCCACCTCTCTCAATGCTTGCCAGCCACCATGCCAAGGATCTGACAAGCTTCAGGGGAGGATGACTGGGGTGTAGTTCCCTCAGGCAAAGGAGACATTTCCTGGGTGTAGCTCATTAGCAGAGAGGGGTTTTGCCAGTGCCAGCCTGCGGCATGACTCACTGCTCTGCTCTCTTGCAAACTGAAGTGCTGACTCTATAAAATGATTTGCAAACAAATACTTACAGGTATAATAAACCAAATGCAATTTCAAGCTATACCTAGCAAGGGAAGACTTTTCTAACTGTGCCAGCGATGGTGCCTGACCCACTGTCCTTGTGGTATTCACCCCTGGGAGCATGCATGGAAATGGTGAGCATCGACAAGGCTAGGTCAGCTCTTGGCATCTGCAGAAAAAGAACTTGCTATTCACAGCCACCAGTTTTCAATGCCTCCTGTGTTAGGCAAAAGATGAGTAGGATTTTTAGGGTTATAGTGCTTCAAATTCCTTGCTTTCATTGCATGTAAGTACTCCGGTCTGTTACTGGATGCAACTTGCAGATTACCCCAAATTTGGTACTCTTCCCACCTCTGGCCATGGATCAAAGGCAAGCAGCACAACTCCCTCCGACCCAGCCTTTGGATGAGGGTTGCTTTTGCAAAGAGATTTTTTTAAAAATTTGTTTCAAAGTGCTCAAAGTAGAAACTGCCTCGTAATGCAGATAGGTACAAAACATTCATCTGGTCCCATCAACAGGACATAGAATAGTCTGTCAGATAAAGAAACTTGCATTTGGAAAGACCAACAGACACAGACACCAACAGACCACTGTCTCTGATCCCTCCTGGGTAGACCACTGCCACCTCTCCTGCACTTCTTGATACACATCTCTCCCTTAAACACAAACCCACCCTCTCACATGTTTTACATGGTTGCTGTGAGCAGACCCTGTCTTACTCGAGCTCTTCGGTCTCTGTTTCAGAAAGGATGGTTACAATGCAATGAGAAGATAAACAAGCTATAATATCTTGTTTTGTGCTACTGAACTCACGTTATCAGCAGTGACTTTGACATTTGGTGGGAGCTCTCATTTTCATACACTCTAGTTCTATTGTGTTTTTTCTGATAAGAAACCTCAGTAACAGAAGTGTACATCTGAGAATGACAAGAAAAACCTCCTACTTTTGCAGCAGTCTGACTGCATTCCCACTTCCACCAGTGCTACAGAAGCTTAGGAGCTGCTTTCCAGTTTCCAATGCAAACTGTAAGATCAGAGTCAGTCTCCCAATATCTAAATAAAGTCAGTTTGAAAAATTTGGTATAACATCGGTGATAAAGTTTTCATTTTGCTAGAGCAAAATGAGCCTACCTGATTTATTTTCTAAAGAAAAATGTAACATTTATCAAATGGGATAAAATCTCTTCTCGCCTACACTGTAACGCAAGTGGTCACCTTTGGCTTCAAGAGCACCACGCTCAACCTAACAACAAAATGCTGCTCTGCCAATTTTAACTACATGTAACTAATCCCTCCACTTTCAGTAAGCATGAGGCAGTGGGACCATGGTCCTGATTTCTGCAGCAGTGGAAGTGAGACAGAAATCAAAACTTCAGCACAGGCTCCTTCCACTACTTCTGTTTTCTTCTTTCCCTCCTTCCAGCTCTTTCGGAAACTTGTTTTCTAATGAGTTTCTAGTGAAGTACTGTCTCAGTTCCTAGATCCCACCATGACATTTTCACGTCTCCTACTGTGGGCGGTGTCATGGGGACTCAGAGCATCAAGCATCTGCCAGCAAAGCAAACAAAGCATCCTGGAGCTTTGGCAGCTTGCAGAACAGCAGTAATGGGGTTTTCTTTCTGCCGACTCACTTAACTGAGGCAGTGGTGAAGGCCTCATCCCCAGACCCAAGGTTTGTTCAGAAACTGGGTGCAGTAGTGAGAGCCCTGTAAGGCACCTGCAGCAGAGATGCAGGCCTACCTCAGGGTTATGAGCTGCTGAGGGATGTTTTGCTTGGCGGCACACAGCCAGGAGGGTCTCTCTGGTCTCTGTGCTGAGAAGTGGCCCAGGCCAGAACAGACAAAGGATTTGAGGTGGCAGCGGGGCTGAGGCATTCCCAGTACACACCAGAGCAGGCAGGGTGCTGAGCTTGGCTTTCTCCTGGTTCATGGGTACAACTCATAGCTACTTGGCCCTTTTTAAAAATTTTTATTTCCTCCTCTCCTCCCTGGAGAGTTGTGTGAAGAGGTCAATTTGAGCTGTGCTTACCTGGAATTTATGTTAGCAGAAGGGAAGATGCCAATTACTTATATTTAAAAATAGATGGAGAGAACATACTTTTCTCTGGTTTGTTTTTTCTTTTCCCTTGCTGATTGCCTGGTGGTACTTATGGCTGAGAGAAAAATCAAAACACCACCACTGATTAGGCATTCAAGGCTTGTTTTTGTTTGGGTAGCAAATCTAGAGGCAGAATGAGATACTATCTGGTGACAAAGGGAAAGCACACTCTACCTCAGCAAGGCACGCTGCTCCCTTCCAGCAACAAGACTTATAAAAACAAGTTTAGTGTAACAAATTTTACTAGCAAGGTCCCATGTGCTCTAGTCCACAGATTTCCCCTATGCCAGTGAAGGCTGGTGTCCTTAATGCAATAAACAAGGATGAAATAGAGCCCATGGCACTGTAGCCACCTGTTACACAGCTCTTCATGATGAAGTAACCTTCACTTATCTGAAGAGAGACCAAGATGCCTTGAAGCTACTTTGCAAAACACAGAAATGACTGTGTCTTTGGCTACAGGTGAGCAAACAAGGAGAATTTAGAGACATCCAACAATTCATCTCAAAGTTTCACTTTGATGAGAGAAGAATCCTTCGTTCATGCAAAGGATGTCGCATCTTCCTGGGGAACAGGCACTTGGAGAATGCAGCTGAGCTCCTTGGTTCATGCTCATTGGAAACCCTTTGGACTTCAAACAGTTCAGCTATTAGAAGTGGGTGCCTCTGAGACAAATCTAGCTTCCTTTTCATTTTGTTTCAGCTTTTGAAGCACATTTGAATAGCTCCATTTTACAGCGGTCAGAGAGGAGTGCTAGGACAGAGCCATGCTTGCTAAGTTATCTCCATCTCTTCAGATATATTTTAGGGTAACGGGAATTTTGGGAGAGAATTCATAACAATACAAAAGAAAGAGTTATGGGCTTTGCAGCCAGCGTGTTAGGGTTATTAAAATATGCTTTGTTATCGTCACACACGGTGGAAGCTTTGTGAATTATTCTTGTGGAGATGATTCCTCGTTTTAATGTCTGAGAAGCCCTAAAGTTAGATGACACTTTGATTGCTGCTTTCACTGGCTAAGTACTAACAATATCTCTACTTCTCAGAAAAATGAATATTCCCTTATTTTCCTCAAATCAACCATTGCGGACATAAAAAACAACAGAATTTCTGTTTTTCAAAACTTGTCCAGGCTACAACCCTGGACTTGCTGCACATACACCAAACCAGAAAAGAACTACTATCCAAAGCCCATGAGTGAAACCATACAGAAGACCCAGAAAATGAATAATTTAAGTTAAGATACCTTCTGAAGATGTTTGTGCTCTATCTGTTACACAGTCTGTTCAGGGTATTGAAAAACAGAAAGAGCACAAGGATGCATCCTTAACCTTTTGACACAGGAAATATTTAAACACTTTATTATTAAGGACTGAACTGGTATCCTGCATAATCTCTTGAAATTTTAGTATCTGCAGTGCTCTTGAGCCAGCAACCAAGGATGAAAATGCAAGTGTATGCCTTGGACCACCACAGAAATTATTGGGAAAACTCTGTCAGAGCTTCACTTGTTGCAACAGTACTAGCTCAGCTGTACGGAGAGAAAGAAGAAGTAGAAAAAAGGGACGTCCCCCCCCTAGGGACCACCAACACATGACACAGACAGTGGGGTGGGAGTGAAAGTGGCACAACCATCACTACTGCCAGTGGCATACAACCTCTACAGGGCATAGGGACATGTATCTCCTTGGTCAGAATCATTGCGTACCCAAAAGCCTTGTCTGAGATTAAGGGATTTCAAAATACAGGGAAGATAGACCGGGGTTTGCTTTTTCCCCTGTCTTTTCTTCCTGAGAATCCAATAAGGACATTTGTGCACATGTACAGACATGTGGACTAGAGGTCATTTTTCCAAGCCATTTAAAAATGTTTGCGTGGCATGGTGGCTATTTGATGCTTGTATTGACTCCTTTGGCCAGAATTGCCATTAAAAAAAAGAGTAAGGCTTTTGGGAGACAGAACTACAAGTATGTTAGCATCTATAACAGAAACTGAAGATGACAAAAATCAGGTATAAGACTTTGCACATACATATGATGGTGGACTTCTAATGCCTAAACAATGTTTTTTCTTAATAGGAACAAATGACTTCATAGCACATAAAGATGCTAGTTGAAAACTGTTGTGTAAAGTGGCTGATATGAGTGTTGTTTCATCAGTACCCATACAGGACATTAGTGAAGTAAACCTTTTTTTTCCCAGATACTTGCAGAGCAAATGTAAACTTAAAAAATAAGTAAGCTATTCTTAATATATTATGGAGTCTCTAACCACCGGACGGAGCTGACAGATGCATGTGTACAGTGGCTGATTGCAAAAGATAAAACCACATGTTTGGGGGTTTGGTTTGAGGCATACTTTCCACAGGATGAGATCTCTGATACCAATTATTTGTTTTGCTCTTGCCAAGCTAGAGAGGTTGCAAGCATGATAACAATTGTTAAGAGTTTACTCTGTTAAAACATTTACTCAACATTAACAATACAGAAGGCTAATTGCAGGCTGGTTCTAACAAAAACCCTGTGAGAATGATATACATTTCATTTGGATCTTTAGACAAACAAACAGAGTTAAATCATTTAGCTGGTCACCTACGTATCAGTCAGTATTGCTAATGCAGAACACTGTATTTAGGTCCAGCCAATACCAGGGCCAGAGCAGGTCCTTACACATGACACCCCCTTCAATACCTCATGAGCTTGGGTCTTGCTTTGCACTATGCAGCTTTATACTGCAAAGGTGGTTACTGAAACCATCCAGGAACAGTGAAGTATTCGCTGACATTGACCTACTAGATTGTGTGTTACTATCTTTCCAGTCATGACTCTCATGGATCCACTGGACAGCCTCAGAATAAAGGGTGATGGGATTGTGAGAGGATGTTTGTTTGGTTGGTTGTTTTGTTTGGTGATTGGGATTTTTTCAAATTCTTATTAACTAGCTGCCCTTATAAAAAATCTAATCTATAGATTTATTAGGATATATTTATACAAGTTGGTATGGCAATGGTACATTAAAAAAATCAAATGACATATTTGTTGGCGTGACAAAATTGATTGTTGCCTAGGGTCTGGAATGAACACAACAGTAGAGATAACATGCCATTAATATGGCTTGTTTGAAGTAACAATACTCTATCAATTAAATTGGAGCTAAGCTACACAGCCTTCCTAAGCTACTTAGCTCATGCTTGGGGAGGTGAGACTATGCCAAGGAAAAAAGGCTGGACTTACTGTGCTAACGAGTAGCTGGAATTTACCATTTTCTGTAATACACACTTTCTCATCCAGTGTTTTGGACTGTTTCATCCTTCTTGAACCAGGAACATGAATAATAGTTCTGTGCCTGCTATAGCAACAGCATTATGTGTGTCACACTGTTCCAACATCTGGGCATCAAACTCCCAGGAAAGGCTGGAGCTACAGAGTTGTGGGCCATCACCTACAGCCCTTGCTTTAGGACTCCTGATCCTGTGTACCCGGTTTGGTGCTTCTTATAATCAAGAATTTGTTGCAAGGTGATTGCCTCACTGAGGCATACAGGAAGACTAAAATTCAACTCTGCAAAGAGAAAACAAAGGCCAGAACAGCCCTCTTTTGGAGGGACTTAGACTGTATATTAGTCTTGGCACAGGTCTTTGGAAAGGAATTAGTTTCATCCCTAGTATAGGACATAAATCTTTCCATAAGGATCATCACAAACAACTCAGATGTTACAGCAGCTTTTAACCCTTCACAGTCATAGTCAATTGGCAAACTCAAGTCCCAAAACTGGTGAGGCAAATTGTGCTTCTCGGGTGAAGCATCCAGAAAGCCCATGGCACCGGGAAAGCCAGGGCTCCCTGGTAGAGTTCCCAGCCCAGGTCTGTGAATACAAGAGCTGGAAAATAACAGCTAACAGACCTGCACACTACCAATCCTATCTCTAACCAGGTAAAGTTCCAGTGCATCCTGCTCTAAAGCTTATCTTTTGAGTAGCAAGCAAATGCAAACTATTCTGCACGTACCAGACTGCTCTATGTAGCAACATACACTCTTCATGTCTCTGTGTTGCAGAATTGAGACTTCAGGTAAAGCCACCAAGCCCTGGGAGGCTTCACCCACCTTCCAAGTTCAGTGAGTCATCATGGAGACTCCACAATCATCCCAGAAAAAAAAAAATCGACCAACCAAACAGAGAGTAATGTAGTGCCCAGAGATCTCTCTTATCTATAGCCCCTGTTCTCCAACCATGTTGCAGAGACTTTGTCTGCACTTTTGCTCTGTGTGACAGGAGGGTCTGGCAATGTAAGTCACATCTACAGGAGAGCACTTTTCAGTGGAAGTCTCACTTTCCCTGAGTTTTAGCCTTTGGTCCTGTGGACTAGAGACGTGTATGTGACCCATGTACTTGTTACAGTGTGTTATCTTGGACGACTCTGACAGATGTTGACATGAGATGTGTTTTGATATGAAAGCACAAAAGCTCTTGTCTGTTGCCCAGAGAAAACACCTTTTTACTTACAAAATCCTGCTTTTTATTGACCATAAGAGGGTACAGCTGAACCTTGTGAAGGAGCAGACTTTTTAAAATGCATGCATTCAAAATCAGAAATCAGCTGCTAGGAAAAAGAGCAGCACATACAGTATAAATTACTCTAGGCCACAAGTATGGCTAAAAAAAAATAAAAGCAGAATTGCTATTCACAATTGTGTTTCATCCAGTCCTAGGAAGATGCATGTTCCATCTAGATTATGTTGTATGCAGCCAATTTTCCATATAGCTGTATTTACAACATAATGTAGTCACTGAATGCAGCTATGATATCATATAGAAACCCTTAATAAGACACTATAACTTTTGTGTCTATCCACTAGGAATGTGCTGCCAGGAGATATCATATTCACAATATAAAAGGGGACGTATTTTAGATTTGTCCCAATTAACCTTGTAACGAGATGTATTGGAGTGCTTATTAATGACAGTAATGAGATGCAGACAAGACAATGTATAAAACATCATTGGCATATAAATTAAATTCATATACACAGATACCTTTATGCACTGGACATGAAGGGAAATTATTAAGAGGCAATTTTGTAGGAAAAAAGGCTAATTGGAAAAAAACTCAATACTCTTCCTAGCTTGCATCCATCAACATTAGGAAACCTGTTCACTCACTGATTGAAGAATTGTTCCCAATGCTTTTACTGTGCAAGTTACAAAACTAGTTTTATGATGGTTCTCTTGGAAGTGTTTGCTACAACAGCTTTATAACCATTGTCCTTTGACTATGTATTGCTCTGTTTTTTAATTTGCTTTGGTATGGATGCACAATTTAGAAATAAAATGTTTCCTGTCTTTTGAAATCTACTCTAGATAGAAGTTTGTTTCTCACTGAAACAAGTTACAACAACCTTCTTCACAAAGATCCCACAAGTCATAGGTTTTATTATAAGGCAGCATAAAGATCGCAATCATCAGCATAAAAACTAACATACGTGCTTAAATGGGTAAGCGGGAATTGTCTGCTTAAACTTCGTAGATCTACTCACTTGAGTGAAGTTATTCACACACTCAAGTGCTTTGTTGAATTACAGCCTAAATATCCTGTTCTAGCATCACATATTTTCATTAAAGTCATGGCAAAATACCATTAAACTTGGAAAAATTTAAGGTGTGCCATTAGCAAAATGGAGAGTTTAAAATGATTGCCATAACCAGCAATAACAACAAGCTGATTACCATGCTGAGATTTATAATAGCATTTCACTTTCTTTTCATTATTAGAATTATAATAAACAGATAAATTACATCCACACATACACAAACAGCTATGTGAGCATGGCTGAAATACTCAGAAAATCACTTTATCAAAGGAGTGATTTGATCTCAAAGGATACTAGAAATTATGTACAGTAAAAGTAATAGCTCATGCATGACTTATAGTGATCAGGAGAGGCAGGAGGCAAAGGAATAAAGCTTCAGATACCTCAGAGTTGTTCATCTTATTACAATTGTATCCTGCCGTGTTACTTATTACTTCTTTAAAAATACTAAATGAAGGCAAAGTACTTTTTTTTCCAGTGTTTAACTCTGAAGACCACCACACCTCCCAAATAACTTTAATGTCCTCTATTTTTTAAAATCAGTTGCAAAGGGAGGAGGAATAAAGCCAAAGTGAACAAAGAATGAGCAGGAAGAGGAGGGGAATGCAGTAAAAGCCTCAAGGAAAGACCTAATACAGTGAAGAAGCCAAGTTGCAGAGGTGGTGAAGGACAGTCCTCCAAAACATTAGATCCTGTTCTCTGCCTCACCTCTCTCTGCAGGGCTGTTTGTTACCATGCAGAGGGAGGGGACAGTCCTACCCACTGCCCAGAGACATGCCACCACTCCTGCCAAATTGGGATGGGACAGCTAGTTGTCTGCTTGTTCATTCAGCCAATGCTGAGGTCAGGATTGTGCAGCACCCCAGAGTCAGCCCCTAAAGGGGATTTCCCCTAAGATCTGTACAACATACTAGAAGAAGGGTGCCCCAGACATTGATGCAAAACAGCAGTTGTCCAAAGGATTCTATAATCCAAGTGGACAAACTCTGAAAGAGGCCACCCTAGAGTCCCACTGGAGGCAAAAGGTCAAGTCTTCTGGGTCAGTGCACTACAGTAAGTCAAGGATCTACAGTTGTACCAAGACAGAATTAAGATAAACTCGCGCAAAATCAGTATTTCCCCCCTAATGCAACAGCTTCTGATCAGCACAGCTGTGAAGGGAGACAAGTCTATTGCCATAAACTCTTAGCTCAGACTCGTGCCTCTCTTCTAAACTGCTGTGGAGTATTTAAGTCTACAAAACTTAGCACATGATCACAAAAAGGTTCAGTATTACACCATGCACTGCTTGCTTCAGGTTTCACTCTGAGTCACCACAGACAGGTTTAGTGGAAGCTGTTTGGGTTTACACTCCTAGAAGATTTCACTGCTCATTCACTTAGGGATTTAAACATATGGGCTGATGTCTACTGTGCATAGTATCTTAACTTCAATTTATTACATAATATTGCACTGGTGAAATGATAAATGCAAAGCAACAAGTGGCTGAGTGACCTAAGCACTGGGCTGAGTCTACCTAGGCTTCCAGGAGCCACAGGACTGAATCTCAGTAGAGTCAAGCCAGCGCTTCTCCTTCAAGTTAAATTAAACCCTACAAACTACTATGTGGGGTCTTTCACACGTCTTTAGAAAGAATTTGTGCAGACGGTCAAATCTCCTACCACTTCTTTTTTTAAGAGAAAAATTTATTTTAGTCTTCTTGCTTCAAGTGCCACAGCCATATGTTATGTTGCAGAAAGTTGTGGGTTTCTTTTTATCTGGACTACTACACACCCACACTTAGCACTTTGACATACAGCAGTCAAGAACCTGGCCCCATGCTGAGAATCAAGCAGACACTAACATCTACAGATATTTCCTTACCTATATACTTTGAGTTTGTAAAAGTTTCGCTGTTTCAACTTATTTAGTAAAACAGAAAGCCCTGACTACCATCACCACCTCCCCTTAATATGCAGTTATGACTGAAAACAGGAGATCCAGTAAAGCAATTAGCAAGCAGTCTAATTGCAACTGATATATTAAATGCCAGGAGATGCGTGGCATCAGGGATAGAAATGTTTCATAAATTGTTTTATAATGCAGTGATTTGCTTATTCTTTATTCTGCTTTTAAAAACACAGCTACTAGGTGAACTAAGCATGAAAATCTTGCTACTGAACAACAAAAAAGCTAAATTAGTTACCCATTGCCAAGGGCAACATGTTCAACAGAGGATATGATAATGACAGATGAATCCTCACTAAATTCTCTCTACAAAATAAGTGCACAATGTCTTAGATATTTTCACCCGTGCTCAAGTCACCTTCCTTCCACAGCAGCTGCTTGCAGCTCCCTCAGTGAAAGCCAATAGAGGTATGGTTTCCTGTCATTAATATGACAGAATCGCCCCAAATTTCAGCTGACACCACTAGATTTTTATGGCTTTTTCTTTCCTGCTCCTCCTTTGTATCTATTTTTTTTCCCTGGGAATTTTATTTTCTTCCTTTCTCTGTTTCCCCTATTTCTGTCCCTTGAGCCAATATAGATTCCTACACCTTCTACAACCCCGTTTCACCTTTCACAGAGGTTGGTTTTTGTTCCAGACAACAATAGAAATTAAGCAATGACAGCATAAGGTGACTTCATTTAGTCCAATATCTTTCAAATGGATCCAAACCATAATCTCAGCACCAAGAAATAAGAAAAGATTCACCTGTATGGGCAGGAGTTATTCCTGAGTATTTAAAAGCCCAGCAGGAGGGCAACTTTGTGAAGCTTGCAGTGGTGAGTCCTCTAGGAAGAGCTGATCTTCCACAGAGGGAGAAGCTTAGGTAATCCAAAACCACGCTAAATGTACCGACAAATGGAGATTTCTGCTGTCAACCCTTGCTGACAGGGATTCAGCGTAGTCCCACCATCAGTCAAAGACTGTTACATATCATGTACACTAAAGGATCATAAATTTAACCCAACTCCATGTTTTTGCTAAGGATATAAAATCCTGAAGCTGCTCATTAGCCTCTTATGGGGACTTCCTAGAACCACACAAAATCAAGGTCCTTACACAGGCATAAATCTTGTTGCCTTTCTCCCAAGTGCAGCACCAACCACAGCCATGCCTGCATGTAGCAATTACTCACTGCACTCCAAGCTGCAAATCAAACTTTCCCTTTAAGTTAAGCAAGCACATTCTTAACAAAGCTATCAAACTCATCAAAACACTTACTCATTATTAGGAAATAAAATCATGATCCATGCTCCCAGGTTTCTGAAATTACCAGAAGCCAATAAGCAGTATCTAGCAGGAAGCGTATGAAAGTACCTTTGTTAGCGTTCTTTTTATTCCTTCATCAAATTCATTTTGTTTAGAAAGAACATTTCTCCTTATTTTCTTTTGCCAGATAAGCCCAGAACTGGGGAGCTTTTGTAACAAGGGCTAGCAAACAATGTAGAATGTTGGAAAGAAACCATGTTTAGACAGGCAAGCTGTGGATAACAGTGATATTGTGTGTGTCAGGCAAGAGAAAGGAGGGACTGCAAACTAATAATGACAGGGCTATTTATTACTGAATAACCAGCCTCTAATTTTAGAAACATAAGTTCTCGTATGTTCTATTGTTCATTTTAATTAGTATTTTCCCTAAATAGTCTCCGTCTTCCTATATGCTATTTATACAATTACAAAGAAAACATAAAGTACATGCAATGTTAGAAGAACAGCAACAGAACATGCTGTAAGTGGTGTGTTAGCTCTGCATTATCTGGATTGTCAGGACAATCTAGAGAATGGTTTTGCCATTTGCAACAGGACATTCTTGCTTCCTTTTAGAGAAAATATTCTGCCTTTAGCATCCCACCAGATTGGTGCATCCCATAGACACAGAATTGCAAGCAGTACATTGAACCCTGTAAACATGATGAAACTGGTAAATATTCCTGTGAAGAACAGCCTTTAGCAGCTCAAGAAATCCAGTCCTGAATTCTCTCTTTAAAATGCTTTTTTATTTTATTTTTTTTTTCCCTACAAAGCTAACAAAATACTTGGCAATGTCTCAGAAGCTGGTGCACTGCAAGATACCCTCTCTTGCTGTTTCCTTGCACTTCCCTCATCTGCTGTAACCACTTGTTCCTTGCAATAATTAGACGAGAAACCTGTGATTTAGTGTGTAGGGCCCCTCAGCTACACCCTTGCACTCACACAACAAAGGGTGTTTGGGAAAGGGATATTTTCATCATGAGCATACAGGGTTCACTTACCCTCTGAGTGGCTAAACGCACTATTCAACATGACATTGTATTTATCCTTCCTTTTTCTACAAGATGTCACAAAACTTTGTCTGACAGCAAGGAAGTCAAAAAATCATAAGAATGGCTGTACTGGGCAAAGGCTCTGCTCAGCCTGGGTCCTGCCTCCACTGGCAGACACAGGCAGATGCCTCGGGAAGAGTATAATGACAGGTCAAGTTTATGCAAACCTTCCTCCCTTACATACTTCTTAGCTTTGGTTGTTTTTTGTATTGTTTTGGGTTTGGGGTTTTTTTTGGAGTCATGTGTGATTTCTCTCTGTATAATAGCACCCTGTGGATTCGTCTTCCAAAAACTTGTCTGCTCTCCACTCATACTCATGGAAACACTTAGCATGAAAGGTCTTCTTCTGTAAGAAGTCCCTCATATACAAAAACCCTACAATTATTTTGTTTGAACTCAGTTCCTGCTAAATTAATTCGATATTCTCCTATAATGCTCTTGCATTGAGGGTTTGAGAGAAGATTTTCTTTTGACTACAGCAACATATTTTCTACGCACTCTCCAAAAGTACCAATGGCCTCACTCTTATTAGCACTAACTTCAAGCCAAAATAAAGAAAAATAGAGGAAACAGAGCTGCCAAAGTTAAAGGTGAACACAAATATGTGCAACCTGGCCTCTTCTCCTTTCCTTTTGACATTGTCCAGCACTAATGAATTTTTAAAAGAAAAAGGTAAGTGATGCTGCTGGATGTAGGTGTCTCTGCTCATTTGTGCTCATCCCAGGGAAGGAAAATAAATAAAATCAGTAAGAACTGTGTAGATTTGAACGTATGTTTGAGTCAGCATCCCTGGAGGTATTTCAAAGTCTTGTGGATGTGGTGCTTAGTGATATGGTTTAGCAGTGGTCTTGGCAGTGCTGGGTTAACAGTTGGACTCGATTATCTTAAAGGTCTTTTCCAACCTAAATGATTTTATGATTCTATAAAACACTCCCTGGGCTGCTCCCACCACCACGACCCCCCTGCTTGCCTGCATTCCTGAGGGTTTGCAGGAGAACATTTCTCACTGCCAGGACCAACTGCAGCTGGCTGCTTGTCCTGAAGTGGCAAGAAAGCAGAGGAAGGCAGTACATCATGGGATGTTTTCCCCTTGGGCAGGGCTGAAACTCGTGTCAGGACTCAACCAGTCTTCCTTCATTGACAGACTTGCTTCAGCAGTCACCAAAACGGCACTGCTTCTGTGTAAGAGCTGGCAAAAACCAGCTGAATATTCCATTTCTGTTGTGTTGAGCCATGATCCTCTAAGAACTATTGGTGCCAAGTTTTAAGCAGCTCCATGTGCAGCATTTTGTAAATCACTTCCAGATATGCAAATAGCATCATTAAAGCATTTGCATATACCCGTAAGTTTCTACTTCAGGTCCATATGCCCAGGCTGTAGAAGAGGGCAGAAAATAATGCTGCAGCATAGCATGAGGCAGGTACATGCACAGAGGGTAGGGAGTAAAGGGAACATGGAGGTGCAGACCATCTCTGCCTGCCCTGTGACAGCTGCTGCAGAAGCCCCCAGGAGCTAAAACCTATTTTGCAAAGGAGCAAAATGTAAAATTCAGCCTCTCTGGTCTACACAAGGAGCTACTGGCATGACTGAGTGATATGTGACATGTCCAGTGATGGAGGTACGTGCTCACAGGCATACACAAAGGTGTAGCTTTTTACCCACTCATCTCACTGACTTTAACACTTTCCCACTCTGCAAGACTTTGTAGCATCTAAGTTTCCTCAGCTACATAAAACACAGCATGGAAATTTGGAGAAAGACACAAACCGCCCGTATGTGATCTGGAGAGTCATTGCAGGGCTAGAGACGATGAGGACCTCTGAGGAAAATAACAAACTGGGGTGGCTTAGCTTTAAGACAAGTCAGGCAGGGCATAGAAGAGCAGCCTTCAAACACATAAAAAGCTGCTGCAGAGAAGAAGGGAGAAATCTGTTTTTGATGCCCATGGCAGATAGGAGAAGCAGTAATGGGATTAAATTGCTACAAGAAAGATTAAGGTTAAACATTAGGGAAAATTATTGAATGATAAGGCTAGCGAAGCCCTAGAGCAGATTGCTTGGGGAGGGTGGAGAGTGTGTCATTGGAGGTCCTAAGGAATAGATTAGTCCAGTGTCCATCAGATATGACAGGTACAGGTGGTCTTGCCTTAAGGTGGAGAGGTGGAGAACATGGCCCCTTAGGGCAAATACCCATCATGCAGCCTGGGGAAACAGGCAATATAATATGAATGGTACTTATGCAGGCTCACATTCTGCAAAGACATTTTAAATAACATTTTTAAACTGCTAAAAAAAGATAATCCAATTTGTAGCCCCCTTGGAAAAAAAAATGGCATACACTTTTACATGTAATGCTCTACAAGTCGTTTTACAACCTTGATTTTCCTTTTCACTTGTTTAGGTTTTTAAATCATTGGTTGTGTTCTAATGAAATCCTTGGGATGTCTCAAAGCCATAAAGAGTTAATTTTGAAAGTTTCCAATTTTTAGCAGGAACATTTTCATTACTATTTTTCCTAAAAGTATCACAAAAAGAAATTATTTCAATGACCAAATATAATGGGGAAATTTTTAAAATTTCATCTTTTCCTCAATCATCTTCAATATGTGCCAGAGTTACATACTCCATTCACTGAAGTCATAAAATAAAAAAACTAGCTGAAACGGTCAAATTATTTGTTGAAAAACTATCTCTTAGCCCAGCTCTATAGTGGAAATGTATATACTGATCCTGTAAGCCCTTCAACGCATGTCTAAGTCTGTAACAACCTTGATTTACAGGTCATAATGCATTATTCCAAAACTTACTATAACATGCATGTTTGATAAAATAGAATGGCCAAAGCCATCCAGAAAAAGCAAGACAAACTACACTGCACATGTTCATAGAAAAAATTAAATCAAATACTTTTTTCAGCTTCTTATTCTCCCAGGATCCAGAGCTGTTACAGAACTGAGTATTACTAGCCATAGTTTTGAAGAATAAACCAAGCCTGTGCAGCTCACCCCATCCCACACGAGGAATCTGAGTCTGGAGAAGAAGCTGTCACAGATTTTGGATGTGCTTAATTCAATGAGAATTTTCCATCCACTCCCATGAAGCCAAGTTTTCTCCCCAGATTTGCTGTTGCTCCAACAAGTGAAGCATGCTGCCATGTGGCTTCCTTTACTCAGACATACAGACCTAACACAGATGAGTCTATTTATGGATGATTAGAAATAAGTCTACAGAACAGAGTCCTAGAGAAAAGTACAAGAGAGATTTGCCAGTGTAATCAGGTGTAGACCGTAATCTGGAGCGGGATCTGCATGGCAAAATAAAGCACTTTGCAGGTCGGCATTTGCCATAGCAGCATAAAACAGTTGCAGACCAATGATAAGAGAAACTTAAGCAGGCTAGCGGACCTGATTTGTGCTTTGGACATTCATATGGAAAAGACTGTCATGTTTACTGCAGTGCTCACTAAATAGGAGTAGTGACCAGTGTGGCTTCTGAAGACCACCTCTCTGCCGGTGTAGAAAGGATTGCACATACATTGGTTCCTTTACACACAACAACACGCTTCTATTGTCAAGTTATAGCACCTGAACTAATAAGATATAACAGGCCCTTAGTTCACATCGCCAACTTTATAAAAAAATCTTTAAATCTTGGCCACAAAGCATCCACAAAAGAAACACTCATTAACTCATGCTCATCAGCCCATTGAAGAAAATGCAGCTTTCTACCAGCTTGCAGCAAAGAACACCTGCTTCAGCAACTCCGCTTAAAAACAAATTGCTGTCCTAAGAATAATAAACCCACAACTGCCCAGATGAAGACAGCAGCCTACTACCTCACAGCAGTATTTCTACCCAGAAGGTACACTCCGTAGACAGGCACATTTTTCTTGTTGTAAGTCTGAGACAACAGGAAGGTGCATAAGTGATAACAAACCTAAAAAGATAAGGCCAAATTCTGGAAGAAGGGACTTCAGAGAGGTGGGTGTCCCCCTCCTCCACCCCTGCAAGAATGAAGAAAGGTGCAGAGCCCTGAGATAACCTGGCATACCTTTCCTATTTAATTGGAGTAAAATATTTAAATAAGGACATAGCAAAAAGGAATCATAAAAGTAGGACACGCTAATTCTTGAGCAAAAAATGTATCATTCATAATGAAAGTTACTGGTTTGTCAAAGACATTAAATTCCTAATGCCCCAAATACTTTGTGAGCCATGTCCTATAGGACAGGCTCAATATGACACATCCCTGCAGGCCAACACAATCTTCTACCTGCGCTAACAGGTCTAGTGGATAGCAAAAGGGATTTAGGATTGGCCTTTTAAATGAAAACACAACTAAGATTACTCATCTAAGAGCACAAGTTATGCAAGTTTCTGTGTCAAAAGAGTTTCTGGAGAATGAGTGATCTGTGAAAACAACATTATAATTTGTTCTTCAGTGAAAGTAACTGTAGGAGAAGGCATGTTCTCTAAGAGTTCGGTTTTGGTAGGAAACGTGGTCAACTAGTGGAAGATTTGGCTGTGGAGGTCTGACCAAGCCGTTCCAGAGCTGGTATGTATGTATGTGCAAATAGCCCAAGTGAAACTTGTATACGTACAGATTGTATGATTGATTTATTTATCAAGGAGTCAACATTCAAAGCCTGAGATATTTGCTAGAGTTTAGCAGTGGGAAACATCAGTGTCCCACTGGTTTTAAAAGAAGCGGCAGATTTTTGTTGTGTGCAGAATGGGACCACTACTGCCCGTGAGAGGAGCTGGGCTGGCTAGATCTCCGTGATGGAACAGAAGGGAAGACAAGAAGCATGTGCCTGTATTTGGTCACAATATGGACCAGCTTTGGTGTTGAGCTTGCCTTTGCTTTGAGAAAGGCAACAAAAAGGGGCCTTTGAGGGTGATAAAAAAGGTGATAAAAAAACCGGAATGAATCACTGAAGACACAGAAAAAGGTACCAGAACAGGTGCCATCGAAAGCTATGGAAAGATGAATTTCCAGCATGGTAAAAAGTGCTAAAGGAAGCACAGATACACCAGGAAAAGAATCTTATTAGTAAGAAATCTTTTTAAAAAAACCCTAACTTTAAAAAACAGTTTTCAACAGTGCTGCAAACATCTCAAAGTTTTGAAAGGATGATTTCTCTTATTCTCCATATATTACCATGTCATTTAGCACAGAATAGAGACCCATTGGCTTAATTATACAGCTAAAGACAGGTGGTTGTTGTTGTTTTCTTTGATGATGATACACTGCAACAATAAACAGGCCTGTTATTTTTAAATTAGCATATGGGTTCTTTCTTTGATGATACAACACCTGTGGTTAGAGTATATGTTGAACTGGAGAAAATACCTCCTGGAAACATCTCCACAGACTAAGATTTCAGATTTAGAACAAAAAAAGCTCTACTTGAATCCACTGTTGTTGGAAGGAACAGCAATTAGTTATTAAAAAAGGAAGCAAAACATTACCATCAATCCTGCTGACAAGAGGTGCTGGTGGTTACAGTGGACAGGGACAATTATGCACATATCACAGGGCTACAGACAACTTCTGAATTACAATTACACCAAGAAACTCACTACAAATATCACAGATGAATACCACTGCAAAACATTATCAGGACTGGCTTGAAACATATGTTGCATTAGTGTTGAGGGAAAATAAAGCGTAGACCAACTTCAGAAGTCTGTCCAGGCAAATTCTCATATATTAAAAAAAAATTCTGCAATTCTGGAGTCTGTGCAAAGAAATTTAAAAATAAATAAATCTTCTACTCTCTTAGCTATTTTTACAATGGCAAGAAAGTGTCCAGTTAGGAGTTTTTCAAGTGCAAATAGAAGAAATGTACACTTGCACATTTTTTTATAATGATGGTCATGAACATGCTGATGAAGCATGAGAGGATGACCAAAGGATCCTTGCAAGATGTGCTGCAACTTGAACAAGCATTGCTATTGCAGATAAGCTGTCTTGGCCTGCCCATCATCTTTGCATTGTTCTCGGGCTATCTCCCTGGCAATGTCATTTGCAGAGGATTCTCTTCATTCAAGTCCATTGCAAAATGGGGAGATAGAATAACAAGAAAAAACCATCAAAGCAGAGAAATTGTAAACCAACCAGGACTTAAAACATCCTTTGAGGCAGACTGAAATGAGATGCTGCTTGATATTTTAGTATATTTTGATACCAAGCAGGATAAAAATCCTGAGTATTTGCTATAATGGGTTAAATTGTCTTTAATAAGAGGTGGAGAAGGTAATAAACTCAAATTGAGCATACCTGCAAGACCAATTGAAATGACCTAGCCCTTCTTTCTGTTAGCAAAACCTTGGGTGAACAGAAAAATGACTAAAGCACCATCTGTACACAGAAAATGGAGAAGATAGATGGAGGAATAAAATTGGAAGGCGATAATTAAAGAGATGTGAAGAAATCCTATAAATATAGATTCAAAGATGGAAAATTCAGCAAACAAACTTCAATAGTTGGCATTTTTTATTCTCAGTCCAGGTTTCCTTCCATCAGTGGATCTCAAAGCAGTTTACAAATATTAGCTGATGAAATTTGTTCATCTGCCAAGTTCCCATTGACAAAAATCACATCTGTTAATGCAACAAAGTACTGGAATAGAGTTTAGTCATAAAGATTTGAAAAGCTTTTGGATATTCAGTTTCAAAATATTGTCTCCAAAGTTCTCTACAGTAGCTGACCTGGGAAAGGAAGGCTTGCAGGCTGCTTTTAAAAAGCGCAAGTTCCATTTGCAGGGAGTTTGTCTCAACCCTCTGTTTTACCAGTAAGGTGTCAAAGTACTGATCATTGATAATAACTCACATATGAGTTAAAGTTTAGAGGTCCTTTAATTCAGTCCTTACTAATTAGCTATGAAATATCTCAGCTTGCAGTAACAGAACACTTTAAGTTAGCTGGTCAGATCCCTCATCTGCTTTAAATGGGTATCCTCATACTGATTTCAACAGAACATTTATACTTTATTCCAGCTGAATAACAGGACAGATATCACTTGTGAATGTCTACAACCACAGAACTTTGGTCTCACAGTACACACAATTTAAAACTCTTCCACCAAACTATTTTAGATAGCCAGTGTTAATGAAAAAAAAAACAAACCAAACCAAAACAGTATAGCCTGGCGTGACACAACAGTACTCTGTGATTACGCTATCTTGACATCATTTACCACTTTTACTACAACCTCTTTTTTTCCATGTTCCCATTCTTCCAGAAAATAAAATCTATAATATGTAATAATTTAGAATTAATATCTTGATTCCCTGGATCCTTTAATGAATTCAAATGCACCTAGGGAATCTAACCAAAGACATCTGTTCATGAATAGTGAGAATTATTACCAAGTCCTGGTGGAGACGGCAAGATGCCATCTCTTCCCAAAGTACCTCCCAGCTGAGAAATCAACTGTCTCCTAGCTGAATTTTCTTGTGTCAAGGTTTTACCGTGTTATGTCTCTTGGGATTACTTACTAACAAGTGCTCCCTCCCAAACTTTCACAACCCCCAGAAAACAGAAAGATGAGCCTAGCATTTTTTTGTTGTCCAACTACACATGCATACTACCTTTACCATATAAAATAATGATGGCCTCAATTAATACTAATTACTACTCCAAAGTTTCACAAATCCCTTTTTAATCATCTTTGGGTTTAACTGATTTACTCTAAACCCCTCTGACTGCCAAAAAAATTTACATTTCATTAGACAAATCATAACCTACTCCCTGTTCTCCAAAATCCAGCCCATCTGGAAATATTCTACCTCATCAAATGTCAGACTTGCAGAGTATAATGGAAAACTATTTTTATTTTAAAACCACACATACATACACACACACAGCAAGTGTGATATATCTATCCTTATAGATGCAGATCTAGAAATATCACCACACCCACATCCCACCCACCACTCACTACACTCTAGAAGATGTCCAGTGCCTTCACTAGTTACCATTTTACTTCTTCCTTGCTCTGCAAATCTTCTCTCTCCCTTCCAAACATCCATCACAGATTAATTTACCTCTACTGTCAGAAATGTAAACCATCAGCAGCTTGTTATATTGAAGAGGTTAAACGAAACTTTTGACATGACTTGTGTTTAAAATCCATCTTTAGCTGATGGCATGTCATCAGCTAGAAAATGTGTAATCAGGAGAGCAGACCTGAAAGTCTGAAAAGTCAGAGAATGCAAAGTTCTGCTGGAGGTTTTTTCTTTCCTCTCTCTTTTTTTAATTTAACAAGTTCTAAAATATATTTTCTATTTTTGGCTTCAAGTGTGGCTATGGTCTGAACAGTGACTGTGTAAAAATGGCACCTTCCTACTCAAAAGATCTGCTCCCTGTGTGCATTCTGAGGAAAAAAAAAAAAAAGCTACTTCAGAAAAACTGTGGACCTGATCTCCAGCTGGTTAATCAAGCTATGGGAATTCAACATCAGTTCAAGACCTGTCCTGTGGTCTTCCTGCTTTGCAGTTCTAGGCCCACATAAATAATACACATATAGATGCACATGTTTTAGTCTTTCTCTAAATTGTCATTTGTCTTTTGTTGGTTTTGCTTTCTTTTTACAAGTTCCTGTTGTCCAGCTGTCAACAACACATCTGGTAATGTATGGCAGGATAGGACAATTACAGTGCCAGTCCATGTCTTGTTCACACACATTCAGCATTATTTACCATTGTAAGGAGTACCTCTTGATGTCCTTCCAGCACCCAAAGCCCTCAGACTTACGTAGCTGCAGGGTTTTTACCTTAATTCTGCCTATGGTCTTATTACCTGGATATGCATCTTGGCTGTGCCATTATGTCCCAAATGTCTGTCTTAGATCAGTCTTATTGACAAAATTTTAAAGTAGGAATTGCAGTGAGCTTCTGTTTACTCTCAAATGGTTGCCCGAAAAGTAAAACACAACCACCTAGCTCCCTCTGCCCTTCTGCAGGAACTTGCAACACTCTTCTGCTTCCTTCACAGTGATAATATACATGAAGAAAGATGATTTATCCAGGGCACTGCTTTAGCCTCAATGTGCGAAGCCACTTTTTTTTAGCTCAGCCCACAATGGTCCTTACTAAGATACTGAGGACCCTATTTCAGCCTCCACAGCCAGCAGTATGGTAAGTGTACAGGGCTCACATTTATAAGACACCAGCTCCACATGCCTCCTCACCTGAGGTGCTCTCCTTGCAAGCTTTCCAATGAACCTGTGAGATACAGCAACCACAGAACCCCCAAAGATTTATTCCCATTGATTCCCAAACTATTGCCATCATTTAACTCTTGCACCACTTCCTCCCGGACCCCACTGATTCACAGCTGAATCACCTCCAATTCATCCCTTTACCTGTGAAGCACAAATTAAGGCTCTTCAATCCTTGTTTGATATTATACACATGTTCTGATACGTTTGGTGTTTTTCATGCTTTCTGACTCACTTTTAACCATAGTACTTTAATTCCCCACTAAATTATCCCAACATATTTCATTAAAATATCTCATCATCAGGCATATTATTCTCCACTTTCTACCTTTTTTACCTCATGAGGATTGATTAAATCAGCATGATGGTAGCTGAGCAGTGTTTAGGACTCAGTGTGACCACATCTGATTTGTTCATAAAGGATTTTCCTTTCTCTAGATGCCAGAAGGGTGCAACTTGATATTCACTTATTAGTGCCTTTTCTATTTAGAAATCAGGTACTGACATTGTTCTAGATAAGTTTGTTTAATCAAAAGCACCAGATAAAATTAACACAATATTGACAGAAATAGAACTTTAAACTCTGCAACTGTGCCAGTATTAGGTACTCCAAGGTAATTCTTACAGTCTCGTTGCAACTTGCGGAAAACTTATGATAATAATACCTTAGATTTATACAGCAGTTGTTCTCCAGAACTATCCGAAGGCACTTTAGTGACTATATATAGTCATTGCTTCACCTACCACCAAACTGCGGCTACCTTAGGGATGGAACAAAACACTCACTTTCAGCTCTCTGCATCTTTTAAAATGTGATTGGAAGGAAGGAAGAATCCCTCTGTAGTTTCAGCTGAGCAGCTAAGTACACAGAGGGCCGATCTCCAGGATATTCACAGGACAGCACATCCCAGTCCTGGTCAGAGTTTTCATGCTTAGTGAGATGCCCTAAGTGCCTGTGATTATTATATTTCCTATGTACGTGAAATACCAGTTGTCTCTTAGTGGAGACGTCTCAACCTGCAGCAAATTCATGAAGTCAGGATAATGCCCAGAGGGCTAAGTCACACCACAAACCCCTTAGAATGAATATCTTTTCCATCTTGTTAGTCCACAAAGCCATGGCTTCCTGATATTTGTAATTCCAAATTTTCTGCGTATTCCGTTATTTTCATGATAATTTCCACCAGAATTTGAGTCTTTCAACATGTGCTTGTCACTAACTGCCTTGCTGATAAAAGTGGGAAGATTTCATCTTGTTCCTAAGTCCCCGCTTGCAAAAATACCTCTTTTTCTGCATGCAAACAGCAGAATTTGTTGAGTGAGAAGCCTTATTTCTACATGTGCTTTCTCTCTCCCGCCCGCCACAGTCCCTACATGGCTACTCGGTTTCTTGGCTACAGCAGCCACCAGCAAGTTAACAACATGTCCCCCTACATGCTTGGCGAGCATCCACGATGTATCTGCTGGCCCATTCTCTTGCTTGAGAAATGCTAAATAGCATTGCTGGCATTTACATGTCTCTCATCACTGCAATGCCATCGGCCCAAACACTCCTCCTTTCCTTCCCTTCAGTTACTGAAGCTGCAGCAGCACCCAAGTAACATCATGTCCCCAATTCATGCAGTAATTCAAGCCTCAGGCTCTAATGACCATGTTTGCTGGTAGTCTGTTTCTGGAGACAGAGTTTTGCAGAGAATAATTGGTGAAGAGACCACAGGAGACCCATGGCAAAAATATCAGACACACCATGATTTACAGCACTTGTACACTGGTAATCTGCCACAAGAAACTGCTTCAGCTGTATGGTCTCTCTCCAGAAATAAACACATTACACCAGCTAAATGCTGTTTCTGGGCATAGTGGAAGCATTTTCCCTCTGGAGAAATGCAACATGCGCTGGGACACAGCAAGAAGCCTGGGATCAGATGACCCAGCTGTTCCTACCAGGTGCTGTGGTGTCACCCTGAGCTGGTCCATGTAAAATATCCAGCTCTTTATGTCTCCCCACAACCAAAAGGTCTTGCTGACTGAGCCTTAATCCATGCATGCAACCAATGGAGTTGGAGCAAGGCCGTGTTTAGCCTTTTATGGTTAGACTGAGCCAGAGAGTAAGCACACTCAAGGCATCTTTCCCCACAACTGAGGCACATGCAATTAGATGACGGCAACAATATTACAGCATTGGGAAAACGCTTGCTTCAGAGCTCTTGTACCTGTTGGAGCAAAGTCCCCTTGGGATGTTTACAAATGGTTTATCACAACAGAGCCCTAAGCGTGTAGACAATACCATTCGGAGATGCTGCTCGTCCCAGTTAAGGAAATAGCCACAGTCATCATGCATTGTTTTCACACTTCATGTTCTGTGGAGGGTAGGAGGTGGCACCAGACACTGGTGGCATTCGGTCTCATGGAGGTGCTCCAAACATGTCAGGGCACCTGACGTCGGCACTCCGCGAACAGCGAGCTGCGAGTATCATGGGAGGGCTGGCTCTAACTCCAAATGGAGCGAGACCTGTATGATTAACTCTTAAAGGAAGGCTGCATTGTGCTCAAAGGTAATTTTGCTCTGGCATTGATTTGAGGTGCAATTTGAAATTCATGACAATCTATGTAAATGTGCTTGTGACACCGAAGAGACACACAGTGCAGATTATGCGTGACATCTTAAGAGCACACAGATTTTTTCATAAATACTCATACAGCGTCTGCTTTTTAGATCCTGGACGTACTCTGCTCTCAGGTTACATCGCTCACATTTAAAATAACTCCCATGATTATATCAATACAATAGAATTTAGTTTGGCCTCTAATTCTATCTGAAGATTTAATAATCTTCTCCGTGTAAATGTAACAGAGAATAAGAAATTTAGGGGTCACAGGTGGTGATAATCCATCTTTTAAACTGGGAAATATAAGAGGAAATGGGAACGGTGAGGAAGGAAAGGGAAAGAAGGAAAGAGGCAGCACCCCCTCCTCACTACTGCTTTCCTCAGCCTTAATTTTCTCCTACGCGTTGATAAGATTTCTTGACCACGAACAGGACAGTGATGACATTCTGCTGTTTCTTGTTGAATTTACATTTATTCCTTAACCCTCCAAATGTCACTAAAACTTCCATAAAGAGTTAGGGACAGACGCTGACACCCTAAAGCAGACAGCGTATGCTGACACTGTAGATAACCTTAAAGGGGTTAAATCTGAAGCGAGTTACAGAAAAGAGGCTCTTTCATGAGTGAGATAAATATGACTAACGCACTTTTACTAGAGACAGATAAAAATAAAACCTTAAAGAAGAAAAACATGCACTCATTTTACACGACAGACACTATTATTTCTACAGATTTCAGATTCATTTGCAAGTTGGGAAAATTGTGACTGGGAAAAAAAAATGTTAGCAATCACATTTACAAGCAGAAATTCTACTGAGTTGAGTCATAAACTGCCCCCTTGCCTCAGCGATATTGCACTCCGGAGTTAACTCTATTCTCGAGCTTTTTCTTCACCTCATTTAGCCGCGGGTATATCTTTTGGATTAATTAGAGCAATCCTCTCATTCAATAATAGTCAATTGTTTTCTGTTCAGCCATTATGCATAATTGTTTTCTTTGATCCGTAGGAACGCGGGCGATTTTTCATGCTTAATTAAAGCAGGCGTCCCTCCGGCGCGGCGGGGCGCAGAGCTGCGCGGAGCTGTGCGCGGCCGGATCCGGCCCCGGTGCGCAGCCGGCCCTGCACCGTGCGGCGATGCCGGCAGAGGGCAGCCAAGCAGGAGTAATCCCGGCCGAGCAGGGATGCTCGCCTCTCACATTGAACCATTGGTCTCCAAAGATGCTTTTTTTAAAAAATCTCCTTCCTCCGCCCTTTTTTTTCTTTTTTTCTTCCCCTCTCTTCCACCTAGTAAAGCATCCTTGGCAACCCAGCTCACCGCTAACTGGACCAGCTCTCTCCACCTGAATAGCAGGCACTGCACTGCTCAGGGAACTGGTGAGATATTTAAGAGACACGTCTACTAGAGGGAAAATCAGCCAACCAACCAACAAAACCCCCTAGTCAACCAAAAAAAGAAATAAACCAAACCAACCAACCACCATCAACAAAAAAACCCTCCAACCAACCAACCAAAAAAACCCCAAACAAAACACACACCAAAAAAACCCACCCAAAAAAGGCGACAAACAGCAGGGTAACCGGTGTTTGCACAAGGTTTCGGTATTATGGTGTGATCTAGTTCTAATAAATGGCAGAAATACAGTCATGGTTTTTCTCTCCAAATTATAACAGTCTTGAGACACACATCCATGTGAAGATGAACGTGTCTGAGGCTATCCTTCATGGGGTTACACATGTAGGTTTCTATAGATATTTATAAACACGAACATACTTACAAATATATATATATATACACACATACAATATTTCTTAATCCTACTTACTAAATAGAAATTTTCTTATTCCTACTTACTAGACCGAAATTTCAAATTCCTTAAAATTTTTGCGTGCTTATATATACTCATATAGATCTTTCTAAGGAAAAATTCCTTTTTAAAACGGGATGCCAGCCATCAGAAATGAATGTGATCTGCACAACAGCAAAACAGCACTAAAGCATGGTCTTAGCAAAAAGTATTCAGACAAAACCTAGAAAGTTACAGGGATAAAACTGCAAGGCTCTCTCTGAGCTACTGCGGGTGTTCAGCACAGTTAGTAGTCGGTGTGACTTCCAACCTATTTTACTTTAATGGGATGATTGCTATAGAAGTTTTTTACTCCCCCACATGCAGCTTAAAAAAAAAAAAAAAAAAGCTTCTAGGTTAGAGGAACCAAAGTCATTAAGAGTGCAGACTTTGACAAAAATGATACTTTAGGCTGTGTGTTTTACTCTCCCCACCACAATTTCCACCTGCTGATGACCCCGGAGAGCACAGGGATCCTGCTCCCATTCCCACCCCTCCACGCCTCCCCCCAGGGGCTGCTCCCCCCAGCCGGGTAAGCAGAGCAAAACCAGGATGTGTCCCATGTCCAGCAGCCCTGGTTTGTGCACAGCCTGAAACAGCTTCCTCCTATCCCTGAGCTTTCTGCTCCCCAGGCTTCTGGTCCTTCGGTTTCATCACATCATTTTTACTTTAAACTACCAAGCCCAGATCTTGGCTCTGCTCAGTCTGCATTTAGAGACACTAAGGGCTCCCTGGGTACAACAAAAAGACCTCACCTCTAACGTTGCTTTAAAGCATCACCTATGGAGATGGTTAAAACCGCGCAGCCCACAGATTCCCCTGGGACCTGGTGCCATCCCACCACACCCCTCCAGCAGGAGCAGAGATGGCCCATCATCACCTCTTGAGTACCAGCCACCAGTGTGGCCCTGCTCTCACAATACCACAGAATTATTCCAAATTTTGGCCAATTTTGGAAGGGAAAGCCGCTAGTTTTAAGGGTTTTTTACAGTTCCAACGCCTGGTGCATCCCTTTATATCTACTCAGAAGATGGTGGTTGTTTTCTTTTTTCCTTTCTGCAGAAAGCTCTAAGTAGCAGACAAAGCTACCATTGAAAGAATGTTTTTACAGCAGTGGAAATAATCAGCGCAAGGCTAGTTTTTAAAACCTGCTCCTGAAGTGCTTGGAACATTAAACAATTATTTATGAACACTTGAAACATTAGCTGTTCCACTTGAAACCATTGGCAAGGCTTTAATAACAGCCCAAGCAATGCTCTGGAAGCAACACCAAGGACTCTCACTAGACACAAACCCTTCATTTCATTTTTAAAGCTGCTCTTGCTCTGCACCAAAATTAAAAGGTTTATCAGCATGATTAAAACAAAATCTCATCACCATCATGAGCATCTATTCCATTCAGTGCTCCACTGAGACATTCCCCACACTTTTTGACTGTTTGGCATGCCTTTGCTTTTATTCTGCTTCTTCCTAAAACAAGTTATTCCTGCAGAAAGCTTGACTGGGGCACTGCCTGCCCTCTCTCCCAGGATTTGGGTGGATTTTTACATCAAGGAGGCCAATTGACACCAGGTTAAATGGATTTCCTAATCAGGATTGCAAACTCTTTGATAATGCACGTACCCTAAACTTACGCTATTTATAAAAAAAAAAAAAATCTGGTAAGAGGGGGAAAGGGGAATTCAATGACAGATTTTTCAATGACAGGGAAGTCCACATTTACTGAAGTTTGCAGGTGTGCTTTTTCCTGCAGTCCATTTTTCCTAGGGAATTTAAAGAGTTCAACATTTTCAATTTATTTTCTTTTATTAACATCAAGATATTTCAACCCAAAGCAGAATCCCATTACACGGAGTGCAGCACAGGCACACAGTCCTGTCTCCAGGATGGGACATCTGAAGAAAAAGGAAAGGAAGAGGTTTTCCCACTTTGCGGTGAGGAAGGTGTGGTACAGAGAGGCTGACACCCAGGTACAGAGGTGGGTGGCTGTGCCCCTGGAAGGGAAACCCAATCCTTCAGCAATCTACCTGTGCTTCTAGTCCAGTACTTCCAACAAACACAATCCAAAATCCAGCCTTTCCGGTATCCAGCAGCCTAAACCCACTCTACACAAAGACCCAAGGAGAGAGATGTTTCACAATCCCCATTTAAATTTAAACACATTTTTAGTTAAACAGTTTTTGGTCAGGATGTTAGGAAGCTCTGACCCTGCTCCTGGGTCAGGAAGACACAAGCCTACATCGCTCAGCTGTATCAAGCTACCAAGCAGGGCTCATTTGCCATTGTTTGTCTTGTGGTTATGATGTTGCTTACAATTAGATTTCATTTTTTTTTTCTTGCACAGCAAGGGATGGAGGCAGGTGGAAAGCAGAAAGGTGTTTCCCACCTTGACAGTAAGTGCTATTGGCCCTGTGGTAAGGAAGTCAAGCAGTGATAGCTTGACCACGTGCTGAAACCAAAGCTAACAAAAAAGGCCATATTCCACTGGGTCTAAGGAAAAGCAGGCAGCATGGTGTTAAGAATTAACTGAGGCAGAAAAAGCAGCTTAAAGAATATGAAAGACATGAATGCCTGAGGAAATGCAGATTTTGGGGAATCTGTGAGTAAACAGGCATATGACTGACTGAGCCAAAATATATACAGGATTTCACAATATTTAAATCATGTATCTTTGTGTTCTTAAAAATAAATTAAAACTATACCAAGGCTTACATATGAGGAACTGACACATGCTGGGTGCTACTAAACCTGCAGCCAATGGTCTCATCATGTGGCCCCCAGGAAA
Organism: Coracias cyanogaster; assembly: GCA_033124195.1. Lineage (NCBI taxonomy): Eukaryota > Metazoa > Chordata > Aves > Coraciiformes > Coraciidae > Coracias > Coracias cyanogaster. Next base: position 36,902 of record JAVSBS010009864.1, on the reverse strand, counting down.
CTTAACCACTGACACCAGTGGGAGCATAAGTAAGCCAGTCATGAGTGGTTTTAAACTCCCACATGAAGAGCCCTAACAGTGTTTGAGAATCACACAACAGAACGTGCATTATCTGTTGAGGACCCCGTGCCCTCTTTTTAAGATGGCTGTTAACTTGCAAAAGTTACGGTGGCAAAGGAGTGGAAAAATGATTTGATCATATTCAGTGATATTGCTAAGAGCAACGGGGAAAGACATTTGAAAAAGTGGCTTGCAGTCATTTATATATCTCTTTCCACATGTTAACCATTTTTACTTTCAATAACCATGCATCAGTGCTCTTGCTGCATTACCTTATAACTCCTTTTCTTCTTTATGGTCCTTTGTGGACACATTTTCACCTGCTTAAATCTCTGCATATCTACTAGGAAAAAAATGTGAGACATACACACAAGTACTCTGTCCCAGTTTATAAATATATTAGGGACATACAAATGCCATCACAACCCTCAAACACTGGCTTCTGCTACAGAGACACATTGTGACTTGCTAGAAGTGTACCAGCCAAAATCTGGGAAGATTTCTAGGAACTGCTCCTCTCTCATCCCAGTAGTTTGTCACTCAGAATGTGGTGATCTTATTATAAGAGCTATTCTTTCCTTTATTACTGTTTGCTGTTATGCTGTTTTTCCCTAAAGAGAAATAAAGCCCACTTCACTCGTATCTACAAAGAGAGAGTAAGTATCTTGCTACAAGTCTGGACTTGAAGCCCTGGACTTCCAAGGCTGCCAACAACTGTGTAAAGCAACTTCTAAAAATTTACCAGAATAAGTTTGGCCATCTAGACTGAAGGCAATATTCTTGTAAACCATGAATTTGCAAACAAAAGACAGATATCTACCCGTATTTCCCCTTCCTGCCTAGTTTAGGTCCATTAACTCCTCTCTCAACTCCTCTGCCACCTTCTAGGGGTGTTGGTCCCAAATCATCTTGCTCTTCTCTGACATAATCATATAAGTAACTGAAGTCTCTGCAAAACCTCTCAGGCTCCAAGTTACCTGTCATTATTCTTTCTGACTTGGAAGAGATTTTGCGTCCTTCCTGAATAATATTTTCAGAAAAGCACTGGCCCTTCCCTAGACACCTGTGATCACCATGTGTTCAGGAGGTCTCAGCATCTGGAAAGGTGGGCTCTTTGGGAGTCTGGCTATAACTTCCACACCTGGAGATGCTGGCCTCAACTCTCATGCTAATCCCTACCCCAGCTTTAGACACAAAAAAAGAAAATTGATAAATCTGAAATAGGTTCAGATTGAAAGCTTGTGTAGAACTCTTCTTGGGTGCCTCTAAGCACCCTGGTGCACAAATCTGACATAAGGTTCTTCAGAGTTTAAAGATACTCCTTTCAGCATGGCAAACAGCATGCACACTCCATTTTCATGGTGTCTGTCTGTGGCAGAGAGTCATATACTCTCATACAGAGTAGAAATATTGTTTCAGATTTCAACAAGATTTTGGTGAAATCTGCAACAAGTGGCTGGATTCTTCATCATTTTCTGTGTCCTTTCTGATGCAATTCTTGCAAGCAGATGAAGCTGGGAAATTCTTGCTACCTATGAGCAGTCCAGTAATGAGAGCTGAGATCTATGCAGACGTGGTTGAAAATGATGGATAAAGCTCTGGTAAAGCACCTACAGAGCAGCCAGAGCTTCCTTCTGTCTACTTATATTGTATGTCCTTAATGACTGCCTTCAGTAGAAGATTTTCCTAAAGGGGTGAACTGAAAATGCATATGAGTGTCTGTGCAGCAAACAGCTTTATCAATGACTTTATTTGCAGTCCAGACATACTAAAGAGCTTTGCAATTCAAAATGTTAACACACAATCTTAGGCTCGGGGAGCTTACTGAAAGTATATGGAAAACAAAAGGAATGAATAAGATGCTTAGAGTGAAGATGTGTAGAATAAATTAAAATTAACCTATCATATTTCAGGAAACTGAGATCTATCTATGGTTCATCTCTTTCCCAGTTATTGATTAAGCTGTAACTTGTTAGTTCTTTATGAAAGAGACAAGACCATTATATTACTGTGTATGGTTGAAAAATCAAAATATCACCAGCATATGAAGTAGTTGGTTTTCCAGTTATGAAACACACATTTGACTCTCAAGAATGCTGGAGGCTGAATAAAGGTTAAAAACTCAGAAATAATATTGTTCCTGCAACTTTTGCAAAAATCTTTGAGACGAATTTAGCAATATGTGGCTTTTAATGGTGTTACATTAAACAGCAGGATTTCCATATGGCGTGAATCTGCTGAATTGTATCGAAGATGGAGATTTTGTTCCAAATTTCTATGGCATTCTGTGATTGTGTCATTAGATACCCGCAAGCCTTTGCTACAATGAAGAGTACAGAATGTGCCAAGTAAAACAATCTTGAGTGTGCCTTCCAAGGGAAAATACTGAGACTAACATTTAAAATTTCCTAGCCCCATTTTCTTTGAAATGCAGTGAGCTCTTTTTGCTAGAAAAGGGTTAAATGGAAATGTGTCATTTTCATAATAATAATGTGTTTTATATTGAAATTTGTTCTTCACGTCTTTTCTTTTCAGTGTAAGTGTTGGTGTGTATGAGTGATATGAGGATAAGTTTGTGAGGGCAATTACCCATTATTGTTGAGTAGCTGAGTAGTCCCCTGAGCAAACTCATGCATAATTTGTTTGTTCATAAGATACTGTATAGCTGAGGCTGCAGTATCTTCTATGCCCCAGCTTATGGGAAAATGGAAGCTTTTCCCCACTACTCTGCATTTCTTACCCTATTGTTTGAACTCTGATCATCCTTCTTACCCCTCTATTATGGGCACCTTTGCTGAATAGGAATCGCGTATCAAGTGGGTTAAGGTCAGAAATACATCATATAAAAGGGGAAACAGTGAATTCCTTTTACAAGATTCATTATGATAATCATGTCCAAACACATTATTAGAAGCATTAAAGAAATCCTTTTCTAATTTATTTTTGTGCCTCTTACTATCTGCATATCCTTGTTATCTGAGAGAAACAGCGTGGTCTGCAAAGTTGAGGTTACAAATGTGCAGTGGTCTTGGGATAGACAGGACTGCCTTGAGATACAAATTCAATGTTAAATAATTTTCCACTTTTTAAAAAATCCTAATCTTTCCTTACATGGTTTTCTCCCCTTACAGCTCTCTCTTCCCTTATCTGTAAGAGGACTTGCCCTGTTCCTCAGGTAGCAGCATCCCTATTACCTCCCTTACACACAGTAGAGCAGTGATTTCTTGCTTTACTGATCAGCTCTTCCATAGCTTCACCCTGAAGAAGCCCCACAATTTAAACGTTGCTGTCTGCAGCCCTTCTCCTCTGAAGAGCTGCACACATTTAACATCATGCTGGATGGGCAATGTATTTTGTCATTAAAATTACTCTAATAGGAATGTGAGTGTTTCAAAATGATTTGTGTGCACTAAGGTTATGCCTTAGGTTGTAAGGGGTTTCCTCCCACCTTTTTTGTTTTTAAGCCAGGGCAGTTCTGCACTACACCACAAGACAGGAGGCAGGCTGATAAATAAGATATCTATATCAGGATATACAGGTATTGGTATTAAGACACCACTTTCTTACATGAACTGATATCTACTGTTACCAAATATTACTGCTAATATCCACAGTTACAAAAAATGGTTATTTTTGGACAAGGGTACACAACTTTTCTACCAGCAGTAGCTCGGAAGTTGGAGGCAGCAGCAGAAGCAGTAACAGGGGCATATCAAACGGTGTGCCTATTTGATACGGCTGACATGCCATATTTTGGAACCTTTTGTTTTAGGAAACAGTCATTTAAAGGGCTTCTACCAATATTGTTAAGAGATTACATATAAGAAACACTTGCAGTTATTTGAGTACATGGCAATATTTATGTAACTGATTTTGGGGTAAGATTTTCACTAGAGATCAGCTTTACAAAACCTGCAGAAAAGCTAACCCTACTTTTAGCTTTCCATAGGAGCTATACTAGGCCAACACAAAACATCAGATAATCCCAGAGTTACATTTTCATATTTGGACAGAGCATTATTATCTGGAATGCATTATGTTTATGTTCTACCTGTACATAGCCCATTTTTTAGTCATGACAAGCTACTTCTTTCTGAAAGTAATGGTATAAGTAGGAGGATGAAGGATTAATTGATACCCATTTGTCAAAATAATACATTTTTAATTTTTTTAATAGGACAGCTGTCTGGGGAAGAACCTTATTTCTTCTTTAGATACTTGCCATGTATTCTCCCCCATTGTTAAAGTAGGTAAGAATTTAGTTGACGCATGATCAAAGGATAGCTCTGACATAATTTGCATCAAGTTTTAATGCTTCAGTTTAGAGGAAATATTAGACCAACATGTGCATCCCTCCCTATGTAGGTCTCCTTGGGGAACTCCAGCACAAAGCATTTGTCAAAGCAGGCCCCATACTCATACCTCAACAGAATGAGCTGAACATTCAACAGCATAACTCCATACAATAAAGAAACCTAAGTGCCTGAATTCTGTTATCAGCCTCTGCTTGCAACTTGTGGAGATACACCAAATACCTTCATTCTAGTCCACAGAAATTAAATACTCTATGAAGTTCTAGTGTAGGACTCTCTGACTAGTTTTTTCCTGATGAAGTTTCAGAATAATATCATGGTTCCAGGCTTATGAAGTTTCAGAATAATACCAGGGTTCCAGGTTGATAAAAATGACAAAGCCTGTCATTAATTTTGGTACAGAGTTTGGATGAGCCCTCCAAGACTTTCTGACACCTTTCTTCACATGTGGAACCCTGCCACCAGTGCTTTTATCTCCTCTTTTGCTCTGGCTGATGTTATTAGTATCAGAAATGCTATTTGGATGGAAAGAGGAAATGGAGATATAGCTAATTTCTTAAGAGGTGGGACCATTAATCCTGTCAGAGGAATATTTGGATCCAAAGGAAGTAGATACTCTCAAGTGGGTAGCTGTCAGTTATAGATGAGCCTGAACACACTGTCTCCAAAGATGGTACCATCACTGCAAAGCCCTCAGGTGTAAGGTGAAGGCACAGTCTTTGTGGAAAGGATAAAGAAATATCCTGGGAATACATGGCACACCAAGCACTGGTCTAAGAGTAGCCTACCATAGAGAAGACTTCCACCACCATAAATTGGGATGGAACTGGCTAAGAAAATAGCAGACTTTAGAACCTGATACATTTGAAGAAAGGTATCAGTGGTAGAATGGCCTCCTGGCATCAGGATAGCCTGTCTGCAGCCCAAGAGGAACTGGGCTGCTTGTGAAGAACTGCCTCTCTTCTAGGTCTACTTCACCAGCTGATGATGAGCTGCCAGTATCAAATGTAAATGCAGCTATGGGTGAGCAAATATTTATAAAATGAGTTGGTTACTTACAATGAGGCAACTTGTGCCAAAAAACAAGAGATACATTGAGCTCATGAGCAAGGAACAGGGAAATGGTGGAACAAACAGGCCTTAAATGGAGAATTAAATAACGAGAAAATGGGAATTTTTGCACAGCATCCTCTGGTGACCCTAAAAATTATTCTGGGGAGGGGCTGATGTATTCTTTAAATGACAGTAAATATAAAAGAGCTGTGCTGCAATTCCTGTTTCTTGTGTCCTTTGCTCTCTAGGTCTTTGTATTATTTGCACCAGGCAATATTCACTGGCAGTAAGAACAAACCTTGAGATGCATGAGACCTTCCCTGCTCCTGTTCACTGTCCTGTCATCTTTTCTTTTCACTCTCACACAGCTTTAAGTTAAATAAATACTAAATATAATTGTCCTAGGGTCTCTATAGATTTTGTTTCCCTAGACAGATCATAACATATGATCACTGTTTCTTAAAGATGAAAATACAATGATTACTGAGATCACTCACCATGCAAATGGAAGAACAAGGAAATGACTTTTTATTTTCAAAGTTCTTAGCTGGTAGTTGGTACTTACAATACCACATCTTAGTTCTAAAACATTAATTACTTGAATTTTTAGTATATTTTAATGTATTGGTGTATCTTTATCACTGTGCATCCTAAAGAGTGAAAGGAACATGCTCCAGAAAATGTAGCAGAAAGACTTGCTACTGGGCAAATAAGAAGTATTTAAATTGCGTTATACAAAATCGTATCTAAAGACTAGAAATTTCTGCACTATAGCTATGTGGACTAACAGGAACATTCTGATGCCTGAGATACTCTATCTGAAAACTTGAAAGTAGTTCTTGATGCCCAAGACAATTCTGTTCCTCAGCAAGAACTCATAAGAGCTGAGAGGACACTGGGGAATCACTTGGAAAATATGACTTGCAGTTAAGCCCTTGATCAATCAGTGTAGTGAAAGGAGCAGTATCACTCTTCGGAAGTTAATTAGACACTAAGAGTAATACTCTAGAAAGCTTTGAGAGCAGATTGTGTAAAGACAGCTCCCCATATAAATCATTACTATACCTCAACTCTGAATTTCCATTAATTATTAAAGCTTTCTAGGCAAGCTAAGCAGATATTCTAAGACGCATATTTCAGAAATTTCCACATGTTAAAAATTAAGTACTGTTGAACAATCTGGGCCAGGCAATGAGAGCCTTCGGAGGCCCCCATCGCAATGTACTCATGTCACTCATCATCATCTCCAAGGGTTGCGTCAGGCTCCCTGCTGATGCACGGCGGAGCTCCACACCTGACCAGCTCCCTCAGAGCATGTCACTGCCCTATCTAAATGATGACTTTGGGTTTCTTTTCTATGTATTTGGGACTGACTAGGTGATAAAGGTGTATCTGAGGATGTTCAGAAGGGCTCCTGGGTCCTTCAGCATACTTTGTGTCAGCAAGTTTTAGATCAGGACACAAACTAAAGGAGATGGGCTTGTGAAATAAAGAATTAGGCACAGGGAGGCTGTGGAGAGCAGCCTGGGTGAAGAACCAAGGCCTGGCTGGATTGTAGGAACAAGGCTCTCCCCTTCATTCATCAAGTTGTCTATAACGCTTTCCTTGGTTTTGTGATCAGAGATGGAAAGAAACAGACCTGGACATTCATGGAAAGAAACAGATTCTGAGATGTTGAGAGAAGTCAGACTGCTGACCCTTGGCTTTGTTTTGGAGTTTAACTAGAAACAGAAGCCCATTAAAGTGCTGTCATTTGGGATGACTAGATTAAGCCCCCTCCTAGTCTAACTTCCTGATAAAGTACTGGAAGCAGGGATCTTGCTGCTGTTTTTAATTAATCATATTCACTATTTCCAGTTAAGACTAAGAAAAGTGCAGCTTAAAGTATTCTGAAGTAGATCTACATCAAGGGTAGATATTTCTCACATTCCTGCAGTAAAACAAAAGCAGAAAATCAAGGGATCTTATTTAGTCGTTGCAAAAATGTGGGAAGATAACCCCCCTGTTCTATTCCATGGCTCATTTTTTCCACATTAAATACAAGAGCTGTTAACTTTATTTGTAAATAACATGTTAATAACATGTAGGGCTATCCTTTTGCTGGAACAGACAAAACAAAAGAGACTAGCACTGAAAATGTTCAAAGGAACTGGAGGGAACGGCAGAGTTTAGATTTGCGTGCAGAGCTTTCAATGTGATGAAATGTACCCAAATAAAGTGTCTCAATTTTCGATTATTCAAATCAAGATGCTGCAATATTTTTGGACACTCAAGACTTTGAGCTGTTTATTTATTCATTTTCTTTCCTTACTGCCTTTGTCCCCTGAGAAACCTAACAACTGAAATATAGCAACAGTGCAGAATATTTATCGGCGAAAACAAGCACTTAACAGGAGTGCAAAATTCCAGGTTCTTGAGAAGAAAAAGCAATAGGCATTAAAACAAAAGCTGCTGATACTGTACTACTTTTTAGTGGTACAGATAAAAAAAGACATCTTTTGCTTTCAAGAAGAAAACTAAACATGGTTGAATAAGAGTGTTAAACTGCTTTTCATCCAAACTGTACAGTAGAAAGGGGCCTTTGCGAAAATACACAAATCCTGTGTTTTACCATCTAGGTAGTATTTGAAAATGCAGTCACTACTGGATTAGCTAAGAACTAATGTCTACTTAGGTAGAAAAATGATTAGGAAAATAAAAAAGCGATGTCAAGGGGCTTGAAACATTCTAGGCAACGACATCAACAGTATTTTCCGTTGCAATTTTGACAAGGTTAGGTGGTGCTTTACAACTAAACCAAGATAAAGGCAAAGAGCTGACTACTGCCCAGAAGTCACTGAATACCTATGTGGTCAAAGAGATGCTACCCAATGTGAGAACCACAGCTAAAGAAACGGGTATGTAGGACCATGGGTATAGAGGCTGGGCTGCCTAGGTAACCCTTGTGAGGGTGAGACAGCAAAGAGTGAAGTGTTGTCCTAAGAAGGCTGAGGGTGTCCATGCTGGGACCTCACAAGTGAAGCCTCTTAAAGGGAGGCTTCACTCACATTTGACATTGTTCAGAATGGCCACATAGCTCCTGCTTCTCACATTTTCAGCAAAGCATATGCAGTGTTTGAAAAACTCTCTGAAACCCTGTCCCCAGGCTTTCCATGGTAGGACAAGCTGTCTTGCACAAATCCTTGTCTAAACCCAAGATATGGTTTGAACTAAAAATTAATAGCTTCAGTTATATGATCACCTAGTATGTTAACGAATGAGGGCGTAGAAATAAGGTTGCCTGAGCAACCTCAGTTCTGGCATGGCTTAATATCAGAATACTTGGCAAAGCAATTAGAATAATTTTCTTTTAATACCAAGTGGGTTTCTTGGGCAGATCTAGAGAGTACACTGCCTTCATATGTTACTAGGAGCAAGGATGCAAATGTATGTAGCTCACTTCCATTACCATGGCAAATGTGGAAAGGATCATCCCAGCTTAAGGTCTGAGGTTGCCCGCAGTGCAAAGCAGCACAGCCAAAGTCCTGCCTAAGCCTGCACCAGGGCAAGTTGCTCCCCAGAATAGCTCCAAAGTGCATTTCCACTCTGCTCTTGCTCTTCCCTGATTTGTGTCGCCAAAATCCAACTAAACCTCATAGAGCATCAGAGCAGCTGTGCCTACAAAAGATGAGTTGAAACTGCGGGGCAAATTTTAGTCTCCTTTGTATCACTTACATACTGTTAGGACTGATGACAATTTATTATCTATGTTCAGGTCTGGGGTTGATTGCAGATATAATTTTGCTCTATTCTCATCTGCATACTTTCTATATATAGCACTACTATTTTTTTCTTCCCTTCCAGTAAGTTTGACAAATTCTTTTCAAGCTCAGGATGGAAAGAAATGCTGTCTTCAAAATAAAACAGGAAAAAGAAGCCCATTTCAAATAATAGGAATTTTATACTATTTCACCCCTGACACACCTTCCCCACCCTCCTCCAGCCTGTTACATATTTGGAACAATGTGACACTTTAAAATACAATGAATACATACAAATAACTTTAGACCCTATGATTGTTTTTGAAGTATTATACTACACTAAATCAGCTAATTCTCCTCTTTCAACTATGGTCCAGAGAACTGCACTCTTTTCCTGAAATTCTACAGCATTTGAAAAGAAATGGTCCCAGTTCAGTGATAGTGCTCCAAATAGTTCTTGTGTTTTCCATTACTTTTCAGTTGTATTGCTATTCTGTTCCAATTAGTCTCTGTTAGTGCTTCAAAGCTCTATCTTATCTTCAGATAACATCAAAGATGAGAGCTTCCAGTTTTAAATTTGGTTTGTAGTTATTTTAAAGATACAAAGGCATCATTTGTGAATAGCTGATCAAATAGAATAAATACTTCTTTGTTTTGGCTCCAAAAGGGCCAGAAAACTACTTTTCTTTTTTGAAGTTCAATTTCATTAAGACACCAGCCCTTATTTTCAGGGTGCTGAACTCCCAGGCTCATGTTAACTTCAGTTGCAGTTGTACGTGCTCAGGCAAGAAATATATTTCGTCTTCCACAAAACTTTGAGACTTCACAACCTTTCTCATTTCACTAGTCCAAATCACAGACCTTTACAAAGCACCTCATAGAAGTATTAGCAAGAAAGATCCCAGGTAACTCCCATAACTGCCAATCTATCAGTTTCTTTAGGATGAGTTCTTAATCTCTCCTGTTAGACCTGTTTCACTCCAGCTAGAAGCAAAGATAATCATTCAGAAGGAGCTGGACCTGAGGTTTCTTGTACCCCAGGGAGACCCTACCTAAGACCTCACAAAGTTCCTGTTTTCTCTCTGCTGCTGCATTCTCTGTGCTCTGATAAGGACTTAAACAAAGGCAAACAGACGAATATGAAACTCATTCCAGTAGTGGTTAGCTGAAAAACAGTAGTGGTGAGTTCAAGGCAGCTTCAAGTTCCCTTGACATCTTCCTGAAATAAGGTAGCAGTCTAATTTTCTCTTTTTCTTATAAGAGTAATTTAGACAAACCCCCTCCTTCTCAGCTCTACTCAGCACCTCCGAGAAGGCAACCACATTTCAACCACTGTTGGGAAGCAGCTTACTTAAAAGCATAAAGAGAAACCACTTAAGTCAGTTTGTTTAAAAAGTGCAGTGCTTTCACTGACATCTTATCTGGGGTAGTGCTGTTTCAGGAGGTGCTGTCAAGCTTTGCCAGTCAAAGGAGTCTGTAAGTGATCAGATTCCTCTTCATTAGAAAAATACTTGTCAGTGACATTTTACGTATGATGGGAGATGTAGCAAGTCACTGTTGCACCTACCTGTCTAGTAAATAATGTTAAAGACAGTGTGATCTGGCTCTCAGCGATCCCAATATTGCACTCTGCACTTGCTGAAAACGTGAGAGATTTCTGTGGCCCCACAGATGTACTTATGCACACAGATGAGTCTTACTGATGCTGAAGAAGCTGCATCTCTAATTTATCAAACCATGAAGAGCCAGAGACTAAAGGTGTTCATGGATTTCTGTAGGAGAACAAACTGTGGGCGCACAGGTGCCTATATGAAAGTGCATTTTGGGAAATGTAAAGCTTCCTTTCTGACCCACTCCAAATGTCTATGTTGCAGAGGCAAGTGATTTCCATGGGGATTCTACAAACACCCACCAGCCCAAACACAACATGTTGGAACTAACAAGCGCTTTAGAGGACAGGAGGAGAGTTCAAAATGATCTTCACAAACCAGGGAAGTAGTTTGGAGAAGGTTGGGGATGAAGTTCAGGAAGCATAGCTGCACAATCCTATGCTTAGGAAGGAATAATAAATTACATTAAAAAAAATAAAACAACTGGTTACATCGCTACCCTGCAGAACACAATGTGGGGAACAGCACAGATTACAAACCAAACAAGTCATCAATTTCATGCTGTCACAAAAAAGACAACCATCACACTGGGATGTATAAATAGGAAGAAATAAGCTAATGAAAGTGGTCTAAATGTAAGCATTGAAAAAAGCTGAGGGAACATGTGACTACCTTCCTTCATCTGCTAAAAGTATTGTTGCAAAGGGATAGGAAACTGTCCTGGTTTGAGTTAGAACCAAACCAATTCTGTTCAGTGATTTAACTTTTCATCCGAGTCTCTTTTAACTAACTGCACTTTCTGAAGCTAACAGCATGTTTTTTGCAGACAGTATCTGCTTCTAGCAGTGATAATGCTTGACGTTTATAGTTACTACCAAGGATTGGTGCGTGCAGACCAAGGTCACTGCTAACTTGCGTGTCACATCGGGGGATGCAGAAAGTGAAAGGCCACACCCGTGGGGAGGAGTGGCCAGGACAGGGGACCCTAAAGTGACCAACAAGGGATTCCATCCATACGTCATATTCAGTATAAAGCTGAGGGATCACGAGGGTCTTGGCCCTTTGCTTCCCTCGGGGCTGGCCTTCTTGCCCTTCGCTTCCTCTGGCTTTCTTGCCTTCTGAACCCTTCCCTTCTTTCTTCTTGGCTCTGCCTTTGATCCTAATTCGTGTTCCTGAACCCAGCTCTTGAACACGATTCCCGTCAGCTGCTGAGCCCAGTCTGGGACTTTCCCGGTGCCTGCTCCACAGACTCAGTGGTGATGATGATGTAATTGCCATCAGGAGGAGGTTGGGTTTGATACTGGTTTTGTATATATTCAATTTGATTACTATTATCTTCATTAAAGATGCTTTAGTTTTCTAATCCAGAAGCCTCTCTCTCATTCCCTTCCTCTCCCACTTGGGAGGGGATGGGGCCCATCCATAAGTCTCTCTCCTTTGCCCTCTTTCTCTTCCTCTACTGGGGCTAGGGGTCAGGAAAGGGGTTAACAGATACCATCTGTTTTAGGTCTGGTGGGTTGACCTAAACCTCAACAGAAACTCAGCTCTGCACAAGCAGAATGGAAAGGACAAGACATAATGGGCTCAATCTACAGTGAAGGAAGAGTTAGTTTAACCATCAAAAAAGGTCATTTGTTATCAGGATAGAAAAGTGCTGGAGTAGACTGTCTGGAAAGAGCAGTCTACTTGGATATTGTCATGGGACTTCAAGAACAGGCTGTCTGAGTATTGGCAAGGAGACACTAGTCAATCCTGCATTGAACTAAAGTAGTAAATGATTTCCTGAGATTCTTTAAAATTCCTGTAAAACTATTCAGCTAAGGGCCTTACAATAACACAAGTTAGCCAGTTTCTAGACAGTAGTAATGAACTGGTACAGTGAAGGTAAGACCTTCATTTTTTCCACCAGTTACACAAGCCCCTGTCTAATCCCCTAACAATCTTGTAACTACTGTTGGTTACACCCATCTGCCAAAGGATACACCTCCTCCATGATCTCATGGAATCACATTCGTCTTTCCCTTATACCAGTATACACTGATATGGCAGCAATTATTCAGCTTATTTTCCATCTCATCAAGTCTATATATTATTTTTTAAAAAAGCTCTCCCACACAAACACACACACCTAAGTGCAGGGCAATGCAGAAGGATCTATAAAGACAGTACATGCAGAGGTAACAGAGAACTTAGCTTGTGAAAGATGAAACAGGTAGCTACTGGAGAGGGTGCAGAGAAGGGCTACTAAGATGATTAGGGGACTGGAACATCTCCCTTATGAGGAAAGGCTGAGGGACTTGGGTCTATTTAGTCAGAAGAAGAGAAGACTGAGGGGGGATCTCAACAACACTTATAAATACTTCAAGGGTCGGTGTCAGGAAGATGGGGCCAGTCCTTTTTCTGTGGTGCCCAGTGACAGGACAAGAGGGAATGGAAATAAACTTAAGCTCAGAAAGTTCCATCTAAACATGAGGAGGAATTTCTTTCCTTTGAGGGTGGCAGAGCACTGGAACAGGCTACCCAGAGAGGTGGTGGAGTCTCCATCTCTAGAGACATTCAAAATCCACCTGGATGCCTTCCTGTGTAACCTGCTCTAGGTGGCCCTGGTCTGGCAGGGGGGGTTGGACTAGATGATCTCTAGAGGTCCCTTCCAACCCTACCATTCTGTGATTCTGTGATACAGTTGAATACTTTATGAATATATTAATTAGATGTATTACTGTATTGCAGTATTACTATATTAGATGTATTACTGTTCACTTATGAATTTAAAAATGCTACATCTTTCATTTTTTTAAACATTCCCTAATCTTCCCAAAATAATAAGCAGTACCTCCCTGCCTCCCCCAAATCTTATATCTTCCAGGCAAGAAGGTTCAAATATTCTGCTTGTTCAGAAGTAAGCAGTAATTTTCATCAAGCTAGACTGGAGATTCCCAGTACTTGTTTGCAGTAAGCTACCTGGCTGTGCCTGGACCTGACAATGGACGTGAGGAGGTCTGCCTCCTGTAGCCCCATAGCTGCTGTTCTGAGGGGCCACTCTCCACCCAACTCCATTGCAATGGTAGTATCCTCAACACACGTGTTGAGAGAGACAGCGTGATGTTCAGAGTGTGACAACAGAACAGAGCACCCCGCCCGTGCAGGACATGCGCTGCAGATACTGTGGGTAGACCATGCCCTGGGGTTGCACTTGGGTTGTCCTCTGCTTTGAACAGTCACTCTAAGATCTGGGATGTCCAGACATCTAATTCCCTAGCACATGTGTATGCAAGATGACACTTATCGCTACCTTCATACCACTGAAAACAGTATTTCACAAACTTAGCACAATTTTTCTCCTATATCTTCTAATTCATAGTCAGGAGAGCTTTGGCCAGCCTACCTTTGGTAGTTTCACTTTCCCGGATCAGGAAGGTACCTCTGGGGTTTCCAAATGACAACAGCTGCCTCTCAGCATCTTTTCGGCCAAGTTTGCCAAAGTACCACCTTAGGGAAACATCAGAAACAGTAAGATAAATGCTACATAGGATTACTACGCAGTGTCACAGAGCTCAGACATGGAGGATTAGTTGTGGAAACTACGGTTACCCCAATATATTCAACCATTTTTGCCATACTGTGTCTCTTCTATTGTGGTGGGGAGCTAATGTCACCAAATGTGTAGTAGATGTTGTAGATGTTGTGCAGTAGCACTTTGCATTATGCCTATAATCAGTAGACGCTGACAATGCTTGTTTGGTGTCTTATGACAAAGGCCACACTTTAACAAACGGAGAGCAAGACTTGGTTGAGGGAACGAGACAAAGAAAAGAGCAGAAAAATACGTCACTGCTAAAGAGCAGGATTTTTGCAGATGTTGCTATAAATCTCATATTTGACTTATATAGTGATGTATTAATATTCAATATTTTTGTTGCAGCATAGCTATAAAACCTCAGTAGAAGAACCAGATGCAACCACTTTACTGTGGTTGTATAAGGCTTTCAGAGTTTCAGTACCTATTTCCTTCCCGTAGCAATTTTTTTTTTTTTTTTGGCTTCACAACCAAATACAACCTGAAGTCCAGACTACAGTAGTACCTGCTCAGCTATCCAGTGTATCTTTTATACTGGAGATAATATGGATACACATAGCACTCCATTTTTCGCATAGATATGTCCTGATTATGCTGCCTGCTGTATGCGTTATAGGTGTCCTACCTTTTCGTAGACATTTGTTGATACAACATGCTCTCTTTAATAAATAGTTCACACACACTGATTGACTCAAAATATTTTTACAAGTTGGTTCAGGAAAAACAAGGGCATCTTTCACTTACAGCCTGAAATTAGATGACACTTTAATAAAGGAAGCAGACCTATGTTCCTTTAGGTTTTCTTCCTTTGTTTTGACATTGAAAAAGCACTGAGTTTGTGCTTCTTTTGTTACTAATCATCTAATTATTTATCACTGCAGCTAAGAACTGAAATAATGTAAATCACTTGAAAAATAGCTGCAATCAATCAACACCAACTCAAACCTCCTTCATATAGAGCACTAATAGGTCTTTATAACGAAAAGAAAACATACTCCTCTGCTTGGATGGAATCGACTGGAGCCACATAATTACTGGGAATGTAACCAGTTTCGCCCGTTGTCAAGGACCGTGCCTCCCACCAGTCTCCTTCCCTGCAGAAACAGAGGTAAGGAGGAGAAGTGAGAGTGAGACACAGCTGTAAAGACAATGTTCTGACTGGTAACAGCACTCACAGCTGCATGGCATAAGAATCCACAGCAACTCATCTCTTTATCACCAGTGTGCTTCTGAGAGAGTTCTTTGCATCTAACCCCAAATAATATATGTATTTCTTTACACCTATTATTATTGCAGTGGTGATTAGAAATGTAGCCTTCCAAGCATAGCATGCTGGCATAACAACTCAGTGAAATCAGGTTTGCCGAGGGCTGGATTTGGACTAGAATATTGAAAACTGTCTCCATAGCAATTATTCTAATACAGACCCTTGAGAGAGCTTACAGAAAAAATGCCAACTGAACACTGTCACATCCACTGCTAATTTTAAACTTCTGTGGGGATAATTAATCTGAAACCCAAAGGCATCGAAAAGCCATCTATCAACATGGAGTTTTAGATGGCCTTAAGGATCACACTTCATTGTCTAGATTCTCTCTCCTGGCCACCTAGAGGAGGTATTGGAGGTAGCAAAGGACTTTGCTGCATTTTCAAATACTTAGAAAACCCCATTCTTCTACAACATTTAAGTAAGAAGAGTTCCGTGCAGAACCATCTTATGGCAGTGTTCCATAGGCTTAGCAACAATTTTTGTCGTATGCTGGTGCACACAGTGGGACATGGTACTGCCCTTCAGACAATTTGTATTTTATTCTCAGCATCAGATTCACCGGTGTTTAACTCCTACATCTGTTAACAAGTATTCTCTTTTCTATTTCTGGACTGTTTAGAAACTCTTTCTCAGTTCCCCTCTCTGTAAAACAGGGATTTGGACCAGATGATCTCCAGAGGCCCCTTCCAACCCCTACCATTCTATGATTCTGTGATTTGTTCACTAAATAAAACACTATTATAAAATGTGGTCAGATAATTCAGCCTCTTCTGTAAGCAAGCTGCTACACAAAACACATTGCCTAAGCTATTACTGGCAGGAAAGGTTGTGGGAAGGTGAGCTCTTTTAAATATTCAACTTCACTTTCTTCAACAGTTTGAAGGAGTATGAACTCTATGGAAAACAACTAGAAAACAGCTGTGATTAGTCAAAAAGGAGACATTTCCAATTCTGCGGTTCAAAAAAGTGTAGAACAAGTAGCTTTTCTAGAGGCAGGCAGCTGACACTAATACACCTCGTATGCGTTAGTATGTCAGGCAAATGGCCCTATCTGTTTATGTCCCTAATTTTACCAGCTGAAGTGCTAACCCTTCCCCCATATGCTGCTGTAGAGTATTTCTGAGAGATTATGCCAACTATGGTTGATAAATTGAACCATTACATTTCTTCTCATTACTGTTCAGAGAGTCCACTAGATGGAGGTATTTTATCATATCTAGGGAGAAAAAAAGCAGTCCCGTAAATGATCACAACATCTGGGAGGACCCCCTCTGCTTTGACAGAGAAGCTTACATCCCTCAAAGCACTGCCAGAAAGGAGGAGGAATGCAGACTTTTTTCACAGCTTTTAATTGTAGACACCCAACTGAGGTAGGAGGAAGGTAGTCAATGGGGATAGTCGGGGTGTGCGGATGTGGTGGCAGGGATGCAGGGGATGGCAGAGTGTTTCTGAACCCCAAAGTCAGGCTCTGCTCTTAACGACCCCTGCAGGTACCTCTTTCCCCCAGGCAGCCCTTGGTATCATTTCTGACTTCAAATCACAGGGATGCCCTCTGTATGCCACGTCAGGTATTGCTGTCCTGAACTTTTAATCCAAAGCACAAAACAAATGTCATTTGTTGAAAGCTGAAAAAAAAACCAAACCCAAACCCTTCAAAAAATTCCAGACAAACTGGTTTTGTGCACATACATGATTTCTGGTTGCAAACAGTATTGGCAGACTCTCTAAAAAAATGGGCTTCTTTCATATCATTTCTGATATAAGCGGAGAGAGGAAGCATTCTCACAGAAAAGCTGCTTTCTGGAGATTCCCAGCCTGGCTCTCAGGACTCCAGGAGTGTGCTTAGGTCTGTGTTTATAAGCAGACAGAGCAGACTACAATGGGAACAGAGCTTCTATAATCCTACAAGAAAATCAGTGGATGCTTGGGTGTTTTTTCTCTTATAAAATCTTCCTCAAGGCAGTAATTATCTGCCTTAAAATGCATGTATTGAAACCACCCACATGTGGAGGAATCTCTGCACTGACTCCAAGTATGACTGCTCTGTAAGTCCTGGTGAGCACCCCCTGATTTCATCAGCTGGCATGTGTAAGGAATGTATAACTCGTGGAATTTCTTCTTGTTTCAAATTATGGCATAGTTTGTGCAAGGTTAGGAAAGCAGCAGGCAACATTAACAAATATGGATGATAGGTTAAAAAAGAGGTTTTTTCCAAGTGTTCATTTAGAAGTAGAGAGGTTTTTAAACTGCTGCTCTCTCTACAAGTCGTAACTGAAGTTTCTGTGCTTTCATCTACATCAAAGCTCTTCAGCTTCATGGCTTCATGAAATATTCCAGAGAATTACCTGATCTTTAAAATTGTTTTTTTTAACCTTAATGCACATCAAGCCAACTCCAGCTCTGGAGCTGTTCTGTTAACAGGAGTTGCACCAGCGATGAATTTACCTCACTGTCACATAGTGTAAGAAAAAAAGATGAGACCAATATCACAAAGCCTCTAGAAAGCAACATACCTAGTTGTTAACCCATTTTTACCTCTCTATGATAGCAATACTGAACATAACACAGAGCCGTCAACTTAGCCAAGAATTACAAGATGTTCAGATATAGGTCAGCAGCACAGTAAGTTTCAGATGTTATTTTTAAATAGCTAGGGGATTTTTTTTATGGGCAGTTAATAACATTAATTTTAAATTGATAATTTCCAGGATGGAAGTGTGGTTTTCATGCCAAATGCAACTGTACAATGGTGCATTCTCACTTAACCGAACTTCCTAGCATGTTCTGACTGCACACTTACCTTTAAAAGGAAAAAAAAAAAAAAAAAGCTTTTAAACTTGGCACGTAAGTCTGGGTAACATCTCTTTTGTGAATCGGTTGTTAGCTCATTTCTGTGTAGAGATACTAGCAGCAGATTGCAAAACATGTTAGCAAATGCCTTGCAGAACTTCTGTGACTACTGGTAAAGTACAGAGCTGGTACTCTCAGTTCTGAACGTGAGATTACTGTGAAATGTAAGCAGTGAATCACACAATCTAACACCTATTTTTGATGTAAAGCTGCATGTGGTTGAATGGGGTTTTTTCAATAATAAAGCACTTCACAAAAGTGCATTACATGCAAAGAAAATTGTACAGTCTACAGTAAAACCCCTACATATCTTGAATATCCAACATTAGATTTTACTAATAACATAAGCAGACAAATAGAATTGTCACCATTATAAGTTTAAAAATATTAAAAAGCATATTCCCAAGCCTAAAACTTACGAGCTGTTAAGTATTTGAAATTTTTCTCCTTTGTGAAAACTCAAGTCATCTTCTGTTCTTGCTTCATAGTCATAAAGTGCCACAAAAAGAGTTACACCTAAAGAAGAAGATAGGTGAGTTACACTCCATCATGAAAAACAGAAGCGAAAGAAGCCTCAAGAGATGAAGCGGCTAAGCCAAATGTAAGTTCTCTGTTTGCTGAGAAGCAAACTAAACTGAAGCCTCCTGCTTCTTGGACAACCATTCTAATCCCTCTGCTTTTATGCAGCCAGCAGGCACACTACCTCTTTCACTCTGTACAGTCATCAGTACTCTTGGTTTGGTAGCCACACAAAGTGTAGGATCGCAAACAGACAAAGGGGATTTGAAGTGAGAATCTGGACATAGCCATGCCAAATATTTCCTGTAAACTACTTGAGGTGGCTCAGACCACATTTTCTGTTCCCTGGTAGAGGGATGAGAGAGTCAGTCAGCCAAACTGGGTATGTATACAGAATTTCCCACCCCTAAGTGAACTAGCACCTGAAAGTTAGCAAAGGTAGGGCTGAAGATCCAGCTCCACTTCTACTTCAATTCTTTGCAGTATTTAATGATATAACTCAGAGACAGTTGTGCCTCTGCTGTAATTATGTGATTGATACTCACTAAGAGCCCTGAAAGAAGACTTTGAAACTCACCCGTTCCTCCTCTTGTACGAAGTGTCCCTGTATGAGAGGAGGAATTGACTCCACCAAACACAGTCAGTCCTTGGCCTCCTGTGGCATGGAAGTTGTTGTAGTTCGGGATTGAAGTCACACCAAAGCTAGGATAGTGCTGTGGAGTGGGATCTGTCCCATAGCGGTAGCCTGAGCTTTGAGTTAAACTGCCATCTCTCTCGTCAGTCAGTTTTGTTGCTTCTTTATCCTTACATTGCACACAGCCCATTATCTAAAATCCTAGGAGAGGAAGGAAAGGACAAGTGTTCATATGCTGATGCTCACCAGATCTCCCCCAAACCCACATATGACAAGGATCAAATTAAGTTCACTGATCAGGAGTTAAGTACTTTGAAAAACCCCAGAACAGTCTGAATATAAACAGCAACATCCCTTTCTGTGAAGAAATTTTTCCTAATATCCAACCTAAACCTCCCCTGGTGCAACTTGAGGCCATTTCCTCTTGTCCTACTGCTTTTTACTTGGGAGAACAGATCGACCCCAACCTCACTGGAAAAGCTCACACAAGATCTTCCTTGCAGAGGTTTCCCATTGAGGCATGGGGAAGGAGGTCCTGCCTGTTCTTGGGGTAGTGGCAACCCTCTGCTGAGTCCTGCCAGGCAATGGCTTGCACAGAGGGAGTGAGAGGATGAAACCCCTCTCATTCACCTTTCAGAAGGAGAGTGTGACTGACAGGCAAAGGACTCAGCCAAAAAGTGCAACTGGGGGTGTTCAAGTCTGCCCCCAAAACAGAGCGAGGCATTGAGCTCATGGTTCATGTTTGACCCTGCCAACTACACAAGAGTTGACTTCACCTAAAGGCAATACAACCTTTTTCCATTGCTGGAGCTCTGCGTAACAGGCAGAAAAGCAGACACAATGAGCTGATAGTTATTACAGCATAGGAGAGTAGGAGGGAGCAAGGAGATGGCATAACTGAAACAAAAGGAAGTGCCTTTTTATGCAGTATTGAACTGAAGGGTAAAACCTGCTGGTAGCAGAAGGTGGGGCTGCCAAAGGTACACAGGAGTTAAGAAACTAGGGAGAGTCCTGGAAGAATTAACAAGTCAAACGCAGAGAATCTCAAAGTCCAGATCCTGGATAGGAGGAAACCGAGAGGGTATGGTTTGTAAAAGACTGCTTTAAGTTTTTAAATTCTTGTAGCCTCTTGTTCAGCACCCTTATGGGACACTACCAGAGCCTGGGTTCATCTCTACTAATTTTAGGCGCCTACCTCTCTTTAGGTGGAGGGAGACAGAGGGTGATTCTCCACATCTTAGAAGCAGCCCTGCAAGGTTGGTTCTGTTACATAGCACAAGAAGTGAAGTGACAATAGAAAAATCTTAAAAAAATTAGACTTAGTAGACATAGTTTGTCCAGGATATATAAATAGACCCTATCTAACACGGAGAAAACAAAGAGAACAAAAAAAAGACAAACTGAAAAGTATAGCCAAGCACATTTTTCCCTCCCAAATTTCTTTTCCCATTTCAGCCAGTATCTGTCACTTAGGGTAAATAAAAAGCCTATCCTTTTTCAAATATCCTCATTTTTCTGTAGCTGGCAGGCTGGCTATTTTGTACGCCTTACCCCAACATCAGCACAGGAAATTGGTTTTGACAAACCCATGGGATTCAGAAAAAGCATATTCCTCCGCTGCTAATGCTTGAAAAATTATGCAGCAGCTTCCTGCTTGTCTGTGAGAGTCTGTAGTCTGGATACCTGCTTCCTAAATCTAACTTGCCTAATTAAAAAAAAAACCCTTCTGTTGAAAGGTATGGTCTACAATATGAAGATACTTCCAGTTATTCCAGTAAGCCTGTTCAGAAAAACAAGTACCACTTCAATGTATTTCCCTGAGCTGTACTGTCTGTGGAGGTCTACCATTTCTTGCTCTTAGCTTAACTTAAAGGTACCCTTTTTGCATTTTATTTCCTTCAAGACACCACAACCATTCAGCAGAGTTCCCTCACCAAAACATTTAACCATCTTCACATGAACAGAAACTAAGACTCCTGACTCTGCACGGGCTGGAATGAGTGGCTGGGATGCCTCCAGAAACTAAAGTGACAACAGGCTGAGGGAAAGGGGTTTGCAGCCTGGAGGCTGCAAAACAGATTGCTGCTGCTGTTACTGTGGCAGCCGTGCCAGCCTCCAGCCACTGCTCACCTGGGTAGCTGCATTGGTGCTGGACTTGTAGGGTACGATGCTGGGGCTCAAGGCTGTCCATCTCTGGGACCAGCAATGACTCCAGGTGAGCCCACAGGGACCGTGATAGGGGCAGCAGTGCCCCAGCCAGCTTCGTAGCAGCTGGGAAAAACTGCTTGCAGAGATATCTCTGCTGCTTTTAAAAGCAGCAGATTGGTCTAGCTCTGGAGAGAGTGTGAGGAAAGGGGTTTTCGTGTTGCTCATTCAGAAACATTCAGTTGAACAGGGAAAAAAATCCCCACTAAAACATCAGAAGATTTCACGTACCAGATTACAAGTGCTGATAAGACAGCCCTGCAGGCTTCATTTACACATTGACGAGGAAAAAGTTAAAATGACAAATCAGCTGCAAAAATAAAATTGTTCAAAGTATTAATTCTGAAAAAAAGTTAATAAACCAGGAGGTGGTATAAATATGTACTGGTAGTTTTGGAAAAATAATGGTTTGGGGTTTTCTTTTTACTACAAATGGTATGAATAGAAAGCCAGCAAATTATAAGTTTCTTGATTTTTGTTTGGGTTTTGCTCCCTTTATCTTTTTTTTGCTGGCAACAGCAGCACACAGGGAAGCAGAATTTGATGCAAAGTGAATGACTGACAAAAAGGGCTTTTTCTTTCTCTTTCCCTCTCCCACTTTGTCACAGGGTCCAGACAATCTGAGTATAAAGACTGCTTGATTGTAGGCTCTTGTGAAATGTGACAGAGGGGGTTACCCGCACTTATCTTTTCAAGCCAAGTCTCTGAAACTTCTCTGGCTCAAAGAAACCGCCATCACGGGGAGCTGGCTAAATATGAGAGAATAACATGTATGCATGTACATGCTTAAAGTCATTTCAGCTAACTCAGGGGTTTCATAGACAATAAATATAACATTCATTCAGGATTGGCCTTTGTTTCAATGAATGGATTCCAAAAACTAATCTCCTTCAGTATCACAGAGCCGGCTTTTAATATCTGAGAGTCTCATCTCCCTGCATGTCAGCATTTGGAGCTCTGGAAGGCTGGAGTTACTCAGCCAGCTCTGAGATCACCAAACAAAATCTGGAGCTGTTTTACACTAAACTCTCTAGAGAGGAGCACACAACATTGTTCATCCAACATGCAGCGCAACTTACAGTAAAGGAATGAGATTTTATTAATTTCTATTAGGAAAGGCAGCATTTCTCAGATGTATGAGTTATGGGTCATGCATCCTTATCATAATCTGACACTGGTATTGTTAAAAAGTATGTAACTAGCCTAATTAAAATGAACTTTTCTAATGCAAGCAAGTTGAATTTGTTTATTTTGAACTTGTGTTTTTATGGGCAATATAAAACATGTGTTTTCATGAAAACATAAAACATTTACATGGTTTTTGAGACTTCCTTAGAGACAAATGAAAATAATCATTTTGTGATTTGTGCCCTTTCTTGTCCTTGTTGTATTTCTTGGACTGCAACATTTACAGTGCAAGCAATCCAACATTAGTCTAACCAGAACAGTAATATTCTCCCACATGGTGGAAACATTATTTGACAAAGATATAAAATTAATTATATCATTATTAATTATTTATATAGACATAGCACCTTAATTACTTTCAGTTAGGAAACAGATGAAGGCTAAGGAGATGTTACTAACACTATTATTGCTATAGTAAATCACTCTCCTTCAGTTTTTCTGTTGGTTCTTGATATAAAATGAAGCCAAGACTGAAACACCTGCTAAAACCAGACATCCACTCCATTAACAGTCCTCTGTTAGCTAATCAAGGCCTAAGAAAAGTCCAGAAGTACCAGGAAAAGTCAAATTTTCACACTTCTATCTCAAAAGTAAAAGCTCCAACGTGATACTTGAAAAGCAAAAAGTATCAGTAAACCTTCGCTTAGTGTAGCTTCTGCAATCGTAAGCCATCAGGAAAAGATGGATGGGAGGAAGACTGGCATACATTCATTCCTTCAGAGCACTGGAAGTTTTTCTATAAGATTTTGCAACTCACAGCCGAAACTCTGAAGTACGGTACCTCTTCAGAACCTGCTTTTTTGAGTGTTGTGGGAGAAAGTGGGTCCTTAAAATGTTTGAGAGAGGGGTACAGGGAGATGCAGTCTATTCTGCACTCTCCTATCCACGCTTCTGTCCTCCGGCCTCTTGCATAGGAAAATGAGGCCACCACGGGAGAGGGCTCCAACCTGCTGGAGACATGGAGCAGGTTCAGACCCAGCAGGGTGCATTCTCCTTCCTCTTGGTTTTCTCTGGAATTAAAGGTATATTTTCCAGAGAACTTCGTTTAGTGAAAAGACATGAAAGGGAAAGGCTGGATGACTGGTAACTGTTGGCTTTTTCTGACCAAATTTATACAAATCTTGTCTGGAAAGCACCAGGAGGAAAGCTGAGTTAAGAAACAGTTATGTTAAAAGGGAATCAAGAACAAAATCCTTGGCTTTTATTCAGTCTCTGTGGTGAACATGCCTGTTAATCAAACCCAGGGTTGCATCCAGCGTGGCTGTGAAAAATATATTCTCTAAGGGACATCTTCCTGTTTTATGTTTTGCTGAAAGCACCACAGACATATCAGTCTGTGACATTAAATAAGCCAAATTTCATGAGCTACAGTAGGATTTAATATTCAAAATGCCACATTCTGAGTTACTGTGAAGATGCAAGAAGGATAGAAAAGGCTTTCCAAGAATAAGAACTACAAGACTTTTTAAGAGATACTTTAGTTTTCTGGGGAGTGCCTCCTGCAGGCTGGATAGGGGCAATAATCAGCACAAAAATTTCCCCTGAAGTTGAATTATCTTACTTTCCATGCCACTATTGGTAGCTCCCTAGAGAGAAACTGATGGAGTACATATTATGAAATACAAGCCTGAGACACATTAAAACTCCTCAATTTTCATTAAAGTCTTGCTCATCCACTTTGACCATTACAAGTTGTTATGAAGGCATTCTAAGTTGAGCAACAAATAGGCACTTAAAACTAGTCCTATGTAGGTCAGTAATTCTGATGCTGTCTGCCTGCTGACCTCTCTCTGACTTACATGTATGCTGATGGGAGCATTTTGGATTTCCAGAATTAATTCTGTGTCAGTTTCAAGCCAACTCAAATTAAACAGATGGAACAAAACAGCAACACTTGTTGCATTGTTTTTGTTTTTATCCACTAACTCTGGGACCATTTGGAAGACTGCCCTCATTTCAGCTTGACCAGTGATTCCACAATTTTTAGGAATCATAAAGCAGCTCAGAAAGATAAAACAAATACTTTAATATAATTTGCACTTTGGGTGTTATTCATTATTTCTCAGGCTTGTGGGTTGCAGGTTTCTATATATGTAAGTTTTATACTACTGGCCTGATCTAGAAAGAATAGAATTTTACCGCAATTTGATAGATCTGGTTCAGCTTTGAAAGAGGCTGGAGAGTGGGGATTTGTGCAGAATGCCTGTAAACCTACATGTGCAATGAACCTGCCATACTGCACCAAAAAATGTAAATCAGAGAAGACGTAGTATTACTCCTGGATGTTCTGTGACTACTAAAGATATACAGAAAATCTCACATAGACAATACTGTATTTGTGAACAAAAGGCCAGAAACACCAGGGCAAAAGTTCAAGCAGAGCATGCGTCAGGATCAATGACTGCATTGAAACAGCATTTTCATAAGAAAAACGGTGCTGAAAAATGCCTGGGCTGCATTCATTTGCTTTCTGAAGAGCGTCCTTTAACATTTCACCCCTGGATTCTGCTTTAGTGGGCTGAGCAGAAAAATCTCAGCAGTTTAATTGCTTGCTTGTCTGCGGCAGTCAAATGTCAGGCCACTGCCCAGTGTCAATGGACATCCATGGCTGGAGGAGTAGGAAGAGCAGTCTTAGATGAGCTCCCGCTGCCATACTGCTCTTGCTCAAAGCAAATGCCTTTTTACACTGCTGGAGTGCTCTTACTATTGTTTCTTGTCAGCATAAAGTTGCTTTGGAAGTCTTCTACAATGCTTGCAGATGGGATTCAGGAAAAGGAGCAACTCCTGCTGCAAGGAGAAGAGCAGACTCTACAAGGAGCTTTGAAGTGCCATATTCTGCCCTGCTGCTCCTCCCCATTTACTGAGTGACATGGCCCTGGAAGCGACAGCATCTTGACACTATAGAGAATGTTTGAGTTGTAACACGTCTGCGAAATACAGCACTGCACTTGCCTTCCCTCTTTTTCTGCTTTGGGACCTGAACTAAAAGTCAGTTATGAAAGATGAAGATCTGGACTTCTTCTTGCCCATTTAATTTCAGACAGTCTTGGGGGCCAGAATCAGCAAAGCAAAGGTATATGTTGAAGGATTTAATTGAACTACAGGCAAACCCTTGATTTCAGCTGTCTGTGGGGTAGGGTGGGCGGCCACTGAACGCCAGGAAGTGAGAGCAGTGAATGTCTTAACAAACAGATCCATCGTCCTGCTGGTAGGGTACTGTCCCTCTTCAGCAAGAGATTTATTACAATCTAGACAATATAATAAATGGGTTGTATAGATAGATATCTATTTATCTATACAATCTCTTTATTACAAGCTAGAGAGGAAAAAGGAAGTCAGTGTTCCAGCTGGGCAGGAGGGACAATAACTGCATCCCTGGGTAGTGCTTGTTTGAGGGACTGCTGTGGTGGTGGTACTAGCCAGTAGCTGGGCGGTGGGCAGGTCACTTGGCAGGGCCACAAGAAGATGCCTTAGCACAATGTGGCTGTTAGAGCAGCCGTAATTAAAAGCTCCCCAATGCTCTGTCTCCAAGAGGAGACAAATCCTCCAAACTTCCCAGAAAGGGACACGTCACCACCCTTTTGGTTTTTCAAAGGTTCTCTGCCAGCCAGTCTGTGAATGCCATGGCCTCATCTTTTTCAAAAACCAGTGAATTCTTTTCCACTGCCTGTGATACACCCCTTTCAGTACAACCAAACCAGAACAAAACACAAGAAATGATTAAAGCCGAGTCTCACCCTGAGATCTCTTAAAGTAACAGCAACTTAGTTAAATCTCGTACTGTCTCAGGGCTTTTATTAGTTTTAAAAAAAATGTCCTAGAATAACACAGCACAGAAAGATCAGTTCTGAGGAGAGGTTCTTCTGTGTTTTTTTTTTTCTTCTTTTCCCACTAACATCCAATTTCACTTGTAATCTAACAGAAAGAAGCTTATGTATAGCTGACTTTAGAAGGAAAACCTGCAGGTTTTATGCTCATAAACCAAAGACTCAAGTCAGACTCAAAACTGCATATAGGATTTCTTTCTTTTTTTGTGTGTGAGCTTAAAATGGGTTAAAGGAAGCTTTGAAATTAACAGCTAAAGGCAGCAGTTACGCAAAGTAAACACACTGCTTACTCTGCAGTTAAACCCTCCAAAGGATGGGTCTATCCTTGGTTCTGAGAAACACATGAGAACACCATGTAAATTCAATAGCATGATTTCAAGCTACAGTTATCCTTCATCAGGCTGCTTGTGGTGGCTCTATTCATGAGCAAAGAGAAGTGGGTGGATGGTCTGCATAAGCATTTTGAGCTAATATGCCTAAATTCTAAAGTGTCTTTTAAGTATATAAATTAGAAAACCTGTATCAAGAGAACAACTGCTGCAAATGCCAGAATTGTTTTATCGTGGAAATAGAAGTGAAACAGAGTCTCCACTGATTTCCTCTTTCTTTTCCCCCACTAACAGAACAGAAAGATGATTACAGCTTGATTCTCACTGTTCTGAATTTTTGTCTTTCAATTCTTATTTTTAGAATCTACCCAGGATTAACGGGTGTTCATCTGATCCGCAGCATGGGAACAGCACGGAGTAGAATGCAAAATGTGAATCAGGATGGGCAGGGAAGGAAGGAGGGAAAGGGAACGGTATAGAAGTTCTGCCTGTTTGATTCTCTGGAACACATCAGAGGCATAGAGAAAGCTTTTCTCTCAAAAAACCCAACTTCTCCCTCCTCACCCCCCTTTGCCTATGCACAAATGAAACTAACCTCTTCCCCGCCTTGTCTGATTTCTGTTTTGTGACTGAAGAACACAGAGGATGTGACAGCAAGGAAATGGGAGCAAGCTGAGTCTCAAATCGGGAGATTCTTTACTTTTGAGACCATTCCAGACGCAGTCCCCTCCCAAAGGAGCTCTCGTTTCACCTAGGTTGCTACTGCCAATATTTTAGAAGTGTTATTTAAATTCCTTATTTGTTCAGTTACATTGGGGAAAAAAAATACACTCCTTCCTAAATAGGAGCAAAACTTTGCCTGTGGCCAGCTCACAAAGAAATCCCCAGTCTTCTCACCATCACTGCAGCTGGCTTCAGCTACAACACCAAAGATGCCTACAGGTAGAAAACCCAGACAAGGTGGTAACCACATGGTAACAAAGGCCAGTGAGCAACCAGAGTGCAGAGGGTACTGACAACATCCATAACAAGAAGAGACGAAAACTCTTCCCACATTTACACACATGCAATGAAGTGCTGCTAGTGAGACCTGTTTTCTCAAACCCAAATGTTGCCACTGCGGTTTCAGTGTGTGAGAGCTAACGTAAGTGTACTGGGTCTGGATGGGGTTAACTTTCTTCATAGCAGCCCGAACCCTGCTGCGCTTTAGATCTCTGACCAAAGCAGTGCTGATAACATGCCTGTGTTTTAGCTATTGCTGAGCAGGGCTTGCACAGCCTCAAGAGTTCTTTGTTTCTCACTCTGCCCCTGCAGCGAGTAGGCTGGGGGTGGGTAGGAGGCTGGGAGGCGACACAGCTGGGACAGCTGACCCTAACTGACCAAAGGGATACTCCACATCATATGATGTCGTGCTCAGCAATAAAAGCCAAGTGTTTTGAAAGCAGCCGTTGCTCAGAGACTGTCTGAGCATCGGTCTACTGGTGGGAGGTGGGGAGTGAGTACCTTCGCATCACTTGCTCTCTTTTTATTTCCTTCACTTAATAAACTGTTTTTATCTCAGCCCATGAGTTCTCTTGCTTTTGCCCTTCTAATTCTCTCCCTCATCTTTCTGGGGGACGGTGAGAGAGTGACTGGGTAGGGGCTTAGCTGCTGGCCAACACACCACAGCAAGTAATACATAAGTGATGTTACTGGTCCAGAAAATAACTTCAGAGGCACACAGGTTGAACCACGTTAACTGGAAAGGCAAGAATTGACATACTGCCTGGAGACAAATTTGTCAGGATTACAAAGATGACATATTATCCTCTAGTCCATTTTTAGCAGAGATTTTGAAATCTGGAAAACAAGAGAGTGGGAGGCTGAGATGGTAGTGAAAAACAGCCTGGACAATGAGATGTGGAAGGAGACAGGTCTTAACTTGCATTCCCTCTTACACAGGAGTGACAGCATTGATGCATACAGTCCTACCACAAGGCCACTAAGACCAGTAATTCTCAACTCTGTTTTGCCAACCACCCTACAAACTGCAGTGGCTGCACTGCTTGAATTAGAACTTCGCAGTCTGGAGGAGAATGAGCCAACAAGAAACTTGGGAGAACATCACAGGTGCATAAGGAGTCAGGACTTGAAGTTTATAATGGACTTGAAGATGGTGGGGAAAATAATGAGAGAAGGTCCTTTTTGTTAGCCAGAGAGGATGGGGCTTAAAAGGCATCAGACGCCCAGCTATGGGCTGTGAAAAATAGATTCTGCTGGGTTACTGAGCATTTTCCAAAAGAAGCCAGCATACACCTAGAGGGCCCTTCCACATTGATCAAAATACCCAAGTATCACTAAGCATATGGTAGATCTATTTTTAAGCTTTATGTCCATGTCTGAGTGCAAGTAGAAGAAATAATTTGATTTCTTCTACTGTACGATGACCACCATCTGAAGAGCTTGTGGGACATAGCTAAATTCCACCACACATAGTGAAACCCTGTAGCGGTCACCCTTACCACACCACATGCAGCAGGACCTGTTGTCTTGCTCCCTGCCCCAGCCAGGGGCCGCAACAGGCAGGAGTTGCAGTGCTGGCACAGGCACCGCTGGCCGCATGATGTAGCTACACCTGAACTACCTGTGAGTCATATGCGTTTAGTAGAGGAGCCAGACAAGCCCTGCTCTAGACTTTGTCTCAGTAGAGAGGAAATGACCACAAACCAGAATGTTACTGGTTGTTGAGACTGAAAGGGATGGACACTTTCTGTGCAAATAGCTAACATTCTGTGATCAAATCCAGACTAGTAAAATTTTATACAATATATGAACGTACCTTCTTCAAATACACATAAATTAAAATCACAGTGCATGCTTCCTGAGATGCAATTTCAGAAAACTCTAAGCAAATGGGAGTCAAATCAGGCTGAAGACAGAATGTACAGCAAGTTGCTGACATCTGCAAACAGTTCAAGGCATTTCCTAAATGCCTCCAATGTTACAACCATGAAAAGAAGACTGGGCTAGATAAAAATAACACACAATGAAAAGCCCAACAGCTGAGTTTACCAGGGAAGTGAAAAACCATATAAAATATTATATACAAAACCAATACATGAAAGGGGGTAAGGGGAAAAGATAATAATGAGTGAAAAAGCTAAAATAAAGATTATACAGAGAAAGCAAGAAGATACTAGGAAAAATTAAGGCCTATAGAGTCAGATATATAATTTTTATTTTTCTAAGCAGATTATGAAAGATGAATTCTGAACAATAGAACTAATAGAATAATTCATAACAATATAACAGCAGCAGAAGTTATTAAATAAATATTTCTGATTAGCACACAGGTAAAAGGCTGGACAATCTGCTTATGATGATGATGAAATAACCCCACCACAGCAGCCCCTGGAGAGGGGACATTAAGCAGCAGATAGACAATTATGGTGTTTTAGATTTCAGCTGCTAGAAATAAACTTGTCTCAGAAGGTTTTAGAGAGCTAGCCTTGGAGCTGCTACTCCTGCATCTACAACTGTTCTGGGCCCCTGGGGAAGGACCAGGGGTGGGAGGAAGGCTCATGTTGGGCCACTGTTTAAGAAGGGCAAAAAGTAATTACAGGGCAGTTGGCTGAGTTTCCAGTATTTTGCACAGGATAGAACAACCAACATAGGACTCAATTAATAAAATGTTTTTTTAAAAAAGCTCTATAATTAAAGCTGATCAACTTGGCTTTAAGGAAAATAGATCCTGTCAAACTGATCTGATGTCATTTCTCACAAAAATTACAAGTTCACTTGACTAAGGCAGCGTTGATGATCTAGGTCATTTGACTTGTTCTGCGGAACATCTTTATGCAGAAAGTGAATGCTTTGAAGCTGGTATGGATTGTCTCCATCTGTGCATGGAGAGCAGGACTCTATAGGTGGTGAGCACTGTATGAGGTCAGACAATGTACTCCACACTGAAGTCATTTCTGAGTCCACAATCGTATTAAAAAGTTGATAAATGGAGGAAGATGAAGTGTAACTGTAAGTGGGAAACTATTTATTCGCAAACAGATGGTTTCTTATTGGGTTCCCACAGGTACTGGTGATCATCCCTTTACTATTTAACAGCCTTATCAGTGATCTGGAGTAAAGTTAAGTCACTATGGTTAGATACGAGACTGGCGTCAGCAAAAACCAAACAATTAAAGGACACAGAGCAACTGTGCACTGCAGAAAGATGAGAGAAACCAGTTTAGGTGTTAATATGGCCAAGTGCAGAATCACCTTATTAGAATAAAGAATACAGGCTGTACTTACAGGATGAGAGGGAGAGAGAGGACTCTATCCTCCGAAGTAGAGACTGAGTATGAGACCGGGGGTCCTGGGAGGCAATCAGCTCGACATGAATTCCCCACACAAGGCTGTGGCCAAAAGGGCTAATGCAAGCCTCAGCTGTACAAACAAATGAAAATCAAAAGATGAGTAGGTAGGTTACAGTGACGCTGCATTTGGCTCTCGTTCCTCTGCTCCGTGAATAATGTATCAGGTTCTGCTGCTCCATTTTTCAAATAAAGTGTTGGAAAAATTGGAAGAGTGTTCAGAGGAGAGAGATGAAAGAACTGAAAACACTGGGTAGCAGAAGGCTTTGTTATAAACAAAAAGCTTAAAGAGAATTTTGTTATTCTGTTCACAGTATAAGAGTATTCATACGAGGAATGAATTTGGTAACAGCGGGCTCTAATTTAGCAAAGGTGGAAAATTCACTGGAACCAGAAACCAATCCAATCCAGACTGTGAACAGGCAATTTTGTTTTGCTTTTTCAGCAATGATCTGTTATGGGCAATTAACCAGTAATTAACCCTTTACACCACAGGCTCTGAGGTACTGTCCATCTCTGTAAAGTTGTGAAAATAAGCATGCTTGATTTAAAAAGGCTCCACACCCATGCATCTTGGGTTATTAGGCATAAAGAAGGAGCTCCTTCAAGTGACATCTACTGCCTGCAGAAAGCTGCAGAAAGCTGGAGGTCAGAAAAGTGGTCACTGCATCAGAGAGTGCTTTGTGTTTCCACTAAGAAACAGTCCTCCCTCTCTCAGGGTAGTAATCCTGGCAGCCGTCCTGCTCACGGTCTGCAAAATATCTCCAGGGGAAACCCCAACCTTTTGTGGCTGGGGTGCCATCTAAGTACGGATGACACCCAACTGTCTGTCTTCTCCAGGATCTGCAAGCAGCTGTCTCTGAATTCTCAGCACCTGGCCTTACACAAAACCTCACTGTGCAAAGCTCCTCACAGAGATGCCAAAGAAACAACTTCTGGGAAACTGATAGGGGTTATTACAGCTCTGCCACTGACAGAGTAGCTGCAACTCCTTGCTTCAGCAATTCATCTGCTGCCTGCTACTGGGGTCTCATCTCAGGGGTCTGCCTGGGATCCTATCCTAGGGTCCCAAAGCCAAAGAATGGGACCTCAGAGAATTAGGCTGAGGGAAGGAGTCCTTCATACCTCACAGATGTTTTCTTTCCCAATTTCACCCTTTTGAGATGATCTGATGGACTAGCATCCTTCTTCATGAAACAACTTAGCACCTTTAAGCGGGGTGAGTGGACATGAGGACCACTCCTGCAGGCAACTCCCAGTTCACTTGGGATATCCGCGTCTCCTCTTCCCCTTCGCCCTGTGGAGGGAACTGGGTGCTGCCAAGAAAGCTTTTGGCTCTGTGTCCCATGGATGGGGTCCGGCAGGTGGATTCCTAAGGATGACATGCTCAGCAGCGGGCCCTGGCAGGGGGCTTGCCAATATTTAAGTTGGGTGGTTTTTAAGGACGCAGTGCAAGCTTTTGTCTGTATTGTCTGTCTTAACCTGGGCCCTTGCCAGAAAGTATTAATCCTGTCAATGTGCAGAAGTGGGGAAGGCTGGGGAGTGTTTGATTTGTGCCAGTTGCTGGCATCAGCTCATTTTAAGCTTCTGGAATGAACCCACTTATGACTGAATGCTGCAATGTAAATTCTGCAAATAAAACAGATAAAATAATCTCAATTGCTTGAGCTCAG
Source organism: Coracias cyanogaster (assembly GCA_033124195.1). Lineage (NCBI taxonomy): Eukaryota > Metazoa > Chordata > Aves > Coraciiformes > Coraciidae > Coracias > Coracias cyanogaster. The sequence continues at coordinate 3,705 of JAVSBS010009864.1, read as the reverse complement.
CATTGGTTCACATATGCCACTCCAGAGATTCAGAAGGCATTATTTCATACAAACATTTAATTATATTTAATTATGATGCTACAGTTATTTTTCTGTTCAGCAGGTGGGAAAAAATATGTTTTTCCAAACTTTTAGTCATTTTCAGTAAATGATGCATACTAAAGCACAGCATACATAGCAGAGTAAAATCTCAGTGCTATGTTACAAACGTAAAAGAGACATCTCAAGTGAACTGTTGTAGTACAAAACATCTGCAGAATGAACTAAAGCAAGAAAGTTTGAGAAAATTTTAGGGAGGAAAAAGGCTTGTCCACGAGAGGTGTATATATACATATATATGTACACATGCATTCACACACACACCACCCCTGGTCTCTGCTGTAACTGGTATTCCTATCAACAGATCTCAAGACTCACAACTGTGATTGGCAACTCTTTACTCCCTAAAAGAGAGAAAGCTCATCAAGAGTGAGGTTTCAGAGGTACTGATAAAAGATGAATCAGATCTTGCTAAAGTATGCTTTTAATTGTGTGATTTTGCATCTTAATACTTTCTGCCCTCCTAGATGCATTCTTCTCCCTCTTCTTCTGGCACAACCCCCAGCTACATCCTACAGCATTAGGATGTTCTGTGTTTGCATGTGCAATGTGTTTTTAAGCTTTGTAAAGCTTGCTTATGTCAAAAGATGTACCATCACAAAGATCAGATAGGCTAGACTTCACAAATTTATTTTTACAGATGAAGTAACTGTGGTAGTCTTTCTAAATGTAAATGATAGAAACTACTTAGAAGCAAATGGCTTTAATACGTGGATTTAAACAATCTTTCTGAAATATTAAGAAGTAAGTCAGATGTGAGGCTTGTCCTTTTGCTCCAGACACACAGAGAAAGAATTAAATGTGAGAATGTGAGACTAATCATCCCATCTGGGTCTGTAAGTCACCCAGACCAGACACAGAAATGGTATGGAAGTTAATGCAATGAACCCCAGAAGTGTCACTTTCATAAATCTCAAGAGGCATCATTGACCTGAGGCTGGCTGCAGTTTCTGCCCCAATTCCAGTTTAATGTATTCCTGTTTGACCCTCAAGCGACAGTGCTGCTGGAGAACACGCTAAGAAACAAATGCAGGCAATTGCTTTGACATAATTCTTTTGGACGCAGGCAGATCGAACGTGCTGATGTCAACAGAGACCAGAAAGCAGTTTCACCCAATCTCCTTTCTTTGCTGAAGAAAACAGTAACAGAAAACAAAGCACAACCCAAAACCTAGCCAAATGCATACTGCCATGTTTTATTTTTTGAAAGCATTTGTCGAGCTGCAGAAGTATAGTTGAAACATTTTTCTGATAGTAGGAATGAGAAGAAAGTGTTAACCAAAACAGAAGTTTACTATCTACCTTGATTTCTCTAAGGTCTTTGATATGGTCCCACAGAACATCTTTGCCTCTAAATTGGAGAGATATGGATTTGATGGATGGACTATTCAATGGATAAGGGATTGGCTGGATGGCCATATCCAAAGAGTTGCAGTCAATGGCTCAATGTTCAAATGGAGATCAGCAACAAGTGCTGTCCCTCATGGGTCCATACTGGGACTGGTACTGTTCAATGTCCCTATTAACGGTATAGGCAGTGGGATCAAGTGCACCTTTAGGAAGTTTGTGGATGATATCAAGCTGACTGGTGCAGCCAATACACTTGAGAGAAGGGATGCCATCCAGAGGGACTTTGATAGGCTTGAGAAGTAAGCCTCTGTGAACCTCATGAAGTTCAACAAGGCCAAGTGCAAGGTCCTGCACTTGGGTCAGGGCAATCACCAGTATCTGTACAGACTGGGGGATGAAGGAGTGGAAAGCAGTCCTGTGGAGAAGGACTTGGGGGTACTGGTGGATGAAAAATTCTATGTGAATTGGCAATGTGCACTTGCAGCCCAGAAAGCCAATTGTATCCTGGGCTGCATCAAAACAAGTAAGGCCAGAAGGGTGAGGGAGGTGATTATACCTCTGTACTCTGTTCTCGTGAGACTACACCTGGTGTACAGCATTCTGTTCTAAGGTGCATAGTACCTTGGACCTACTGGAGCAGGTCCAGAGGATGGCCACAAAAGAGGGCTGAAACACCTCTCCTACGAGGACAGGCTGAGACAGCTGGGGTTGTTCAGTGTGGAGGAAAGAAAGCTCTGGGGAGACCTTACTACAGCCTTTCAATTCTTAGAGGGGACTTATAAGAAAGATAAAGACTTTTTACCAGGGCCTGTAGTGACAGGACAAGGAGCAACAGTTTTAAACTGAAAAAGTGTGGATTTAGACTGGACATAGGAAGAAATCTTTTCTCTTGAGGGGGGTGAGACAATGGAACATGTTGCCCAGCGCAGTTGCAGATGTCCCATTTCTGAAAATGTTTAATGTCAGATTGGGTGGGGCTTTGAGTAATCTGATCTAGTGGAAGATGTCCCTGCCCAAGGCAGCAGTGTTGGACTAGATGATCTTTAAAGGTTCTTCCAACCCATTATTCTATGAATGATGATTCTGTTATTAGATTTCCACCTCCATGGCTTCTATCACAGCACAGAGATGGTGCAGTTAGCGTGGCGGGAACTTAACAGTGCTGTAAGACAACTTGCGTTACAAATTTGTATTACTGTAGATAAATACAGCACCTACACTCTAGGATTAAGGCACATGAAAAAGAAAGGATAAGATACTCACATGATTTTGTCTAAATGCATAGATGATACAAAACAAAAAGCAAGACCAAATGCACCCGTATCTTTACACTGCCACTTCTATGAAGAGTCAAAGTTTATTATTTCTTCCATACTGCAAAGCTACAGTTGTTATGACAATCACAGCAGTTGTTATGTAGTTCAAGTTCACACTATCTTTTCAGAGCATGAAAGATCTGATCATCTGCAGGCTTTGAACACTTCCCTCTAAACTCGCTTGTCTATTATACTCCAGTTTTCAGCAACAGTAGGTTATCAGTTGTTTGGCTACTTAGGGCTGTTACAGTATTCTTACAACAGGAAATGTGTATTCCACGCATAAGAAGACTACACTTACAAGAAATAATGCAGGAAAGGAAAGTGATCTAATTTCTATTCTGCTTCCTTCCTTCTGCAGTGTGCTGCATTGAGATGTTTGTTCCAATACACAGATATTAGTTCAAGGCCAAGATTTTATTTACCCTGATCCTACAAAAGAAGCCTGCAGCTAAACTGCAATTCAAACACCTTAAGCTGTTGTACTGCATTCGTGTTCATGTAAGTGACTTCGGTAAGTGGGCTTAAAATGTCTCTTTTCAAGGTTATTGAGGCTGTCTTATCCATGACTAGATATTTGTGCTACAGTTTTAAAACTCCTGGGAATTAAGAACAATTCCTGAAGGCGCAGGAAGCGTCAATTTCAAAGGGTCTTTGTTGTGTTCCTGAACCTCAGTATTGCAGGCTGTAAGAAAATGGCCATTCTGCCACATTTAGGGACACAGCAAAACACCTTCACGAAGTGCTGCAACCATCCATAGATGCTGACGACACTAAGCTGTGTGGTGTGGTGGACTCACTTGAGGGAAGGGAGGCCATCCAGAGGGACCTTGACAGGCTTAAGAAATAGGCCAATGCATGATGTTCAACAAGTCTAAGTGCAGGGTCCTGCATCTGGGTCGGGCCAATCCCAGGCACAATTACAAACTGGGTACAGAGT